>JAQQSW010003603.1:0-14652 GCA_028646575.1 Pseudocheirus occidentalis | reverse complement strand
ATTCTCACTGAATTTGGCTTAGGGAAGAAATGGCATAAACTCTAAACTGGGCATCATGCCACACAGGAGAGTAGGGGGTATGGGGATGAGAGGGGGGAAGACAAAGCGGAGGGCAGGGTCTGGGGGAGGGATGCTGGAAGCACACACTTTAGTAAATGGACAGGGACAGGGCAGAGAACAGAACAAGGAGGGAGGGGTATAGGAAGGAGAGACAGACGATCACTGTCACAATATGTCCACTATGAAGATGTCCCGTATAATCACACATCCATAGCCTGTATTGAACTGAGTGTCCTTCCAGTGGGGGTGGGTGGCAAGGGAGGAATCGAAAGAATCTAGAATTTTAAGTTCTGCAAATACCTGCAACTAGGAATTAAGACATACAGGGGCTGGGATAGGGAGACCCTCCCTGCTCTACCAGAAAAAAAAAAAAAGAGAGAGCAGAACAGGGGAGGGGCTTTATAGTGGGATTGCTGTTTTAGGATTGGGGCAGGGGCAAGACGGGGAGAAAATGTGTAATTCAAAAATGTAATGAAAATAAATAATGTAAACAAGAAAACAAATAAAAACTAAATTAAAAAAAAAATTTCATTTGATTCCCAACCATCCTGTGAGGCAGGTATGAGTTACAGATGAGACAGAGGCTTAGTGACTTGAATCACCCGTAAAAATTTACAAGGTGACAGTGACTTCTCCTGTGTACTATGTGAGCCATACCACTGGAGGAGCTATACACAACAGTGGCATCACGGACCCCTTGAAGCAGCAAAGTCATTTTTTAAAATGGGTGGTTGTTAGTAAACCAGGAGCAAGTGATAGAGCTGAAAAAACTCAATGCCAATATCTACAGTCAAATATAAATAATCAACATACGGCTCATTGGCATTAAAATTTTAAACTACACTCACTCTTCACTATCAACATTAGGAAGGAAGTATTAACTACAACAAAACATGTTTATAATATACTGCCATAAAATGTTTACATGAAATGAATCAGGAAATTATGGCGCTCTTATTAAATGTGGCTAAGTCAAGGGATATAAAATAAATCTTTAATCAATCCAGTAAAAAATGTCTTTTAATTTTTCTTACCCTACCTTTTCCAATAATGCTTGGCTTTTTTTTTTAAACTACCTTTGACAAACATCATTTATATTTTCTTACTTCCTTTTATATTCTACATCTTGTGAAACTCAGGGTACAGAATACATATTTTTCTCTTAAGAAGAAAATATACATTAAAGAATCTTTCCTTTCACCTCTTCATCATCAAAAAGTAAAGTATTCAATTACATGCAGCTTTGAGCTGAAGAAAGAAAAGTCTTTAAAATGATTTCAGCCTTCTGGGAGTTAACACTCTAAGACAAAGATACTGATACAGATATAGCAAGGTGCAAAGGACTAGGTTGAAAGTCAGAGGACCTGGGTTCAATTTCCAAATGTGTGACCTTAGGCAAATCAGTTACCTCTCTCTGATCTTAGTTTCTGAAATGTAAAAAGAGGGAATTGAACTCTGAGGTTCAGGGAGGTGGTGCAGAGGGTAGAGGTACCTTTCAGTCAGGAAGACCTGAGTTCAAATTTATTATCTGTGTGACCCTAGAAAAGTCATTTAACCTATGCTTGCCTCAGTTTCCATATCTGTAAAATGGAGATAACAGCACCTACCCAGAAGAGTTGCTGTGAGGATCCAGTGAAGTCCTGTTTCCAGAGCACTTAGCCCGGTGTCTGGCACACAGCGAGCGCTTAATAAATCCTTCCTCGCAAACTTTGTCAGCAGCTCTACCAGGAGCTCTGTGTTTGCCAACTCGCTGTGCGAGCCTTGAACTCCAGACCCTCAACCCTGTGTGAAGGATAGAAAACAGTTTTCCCCTCTCTGGTCTGCCAAAACATCTTTCTTTTTCTCTCTGGACCCTAGGCATCCTCCAGATCCTGTCCAGCTCTAAAACCAGCAAACATCCCATCATCACTCACATTTACGTGATCCTGTAAGCTTTACAATAATCTTGAGAGGTAGGTAGGATAAGCTCTGTTATCCTCAGATAATATTACAGTGGTGACATGGCTACTAAAATGACTAAGACTGGATTTTCAACCAGGTCTCCTAACTCTTAAGTCCAACACTCTTACCTCTAACCTTTTATCCCTTGGTGACTTCTGTTCTGTTTCAATTTCCTTCTTCCCAAATCCTAAAACTGTAGCTAACCAGTTGACCTTTACACTATCCTTTATTTTAGAATTCTCTCTCCAGCCCTGAGCCCAGAAAAACCCTACCACCTACTTCCTCTGCTCCTAGTTACATTCTCTTATCCCCATTCCCTCAAAACAAAGTAGGTCACCTCTTACCTAGACTACTGAGATAGCCTTCTAACTGATTTCCTGCCTTAACTCTCCCCCTATTTCAGCCCATGCTCTACTCATTTATCAAACGGAGCTTGCTAAAGCACATGCTGAGTCACATCACCCACCTGCCACTTCAATAACTCCAGCGGCTTTCAATTACCTCTAGGACCAAATACAAGAAGCTGTCTGACTGGGAAAGCCCTGCAGAATCCAGGCCCTTCCTACCTTTCCAGTATTCCCAAACCTCCCCTCTATGTATGCTATGATTCAGTCACACTGACCTACTTGATGCTCTTCACACAAGACACTTTAAATCTTTGCTCTGCTTGTTCCCTATGCCTGGAATGCTCTCACTCCTCACTGGGTTACCCTGTCTTTCTGTAAGATTCAGCTCAATTTCCACCTCCTGAAAACGGCTTTTTACAGGTCCACCTGCTTCTAATGCCTTTCCACTTATACTATATGTGTCTTATACATAGATAATTACTTCCAAGTTGTCTCTCCCAGTAGAAAGTGAGCTCCCTGAAAGGAAAGGCCTCATTTTTAATCACCAATATTTAGCAAAGTGCCTAGAAGGTAGTAAATACTTAATGTAAGTGACTGTTCACTTGACTTGATATCTTATGAAGTACATGCAGAAGTGCCCAGAGGAAGGTGACCAGGACGATGAGGGAACCTAAAAATCATGCAATAAAATTAGGTGGAAAAATTGGGGATTTTACCCTGGAGGAGAGAAGAAGTAGGGAACATGATGACCAACTTCAATTATCTGAAGGGCTACCATAAGAAAGGACTTGAATTGTGCAACTGTGCCCTAGATAGTGGAAACAGGAACAAAAGCAAAGGTTAAAAGACTGCTTGTCAGGAAATGTGTAGAGATAATGCCAATTCAGGATTAAGTTGTACTATATGTAGCTCCTATGGTCCCTTTCAACTCTTAAAACATTATGATTTGCAACCCCTTACCTCCAGCAAGCAAAATAAGCATACATTTACTGCTTTATCACTAAAAAACTTTTTATGAGAATGGTCTACACTTGCATCGGGAGTATTTTTAAAGGAAAAACTGTAAGATAATAGGTTTTTACAGACTGCTTTCTACAGCAGGTAAAAGACATATAAGTGAAAAGTATAGAGAATTACTTACTGTAATTCAAAACTTACTGTTTTCTGTATACACACACACAAAGCATGTGAGTTGCTCAAGTAAAATACAATCTTTAAAACTGTCTGCCACCAAAGAAACTCTATATTAAGATTTTTTAGAATCCTTGAGAGATGCAGAGGCAAATTTATGCTTTTTTTTTCCAAAGATCCTTTTATTATGAATATCAAAGAGGTATAAAACAGAAAGATATGCTCACCAAAGGTGTTTGCCATTGTCAAAGAAGATAGATGTACTGCACAAAGACTGATCCTCCTGATTCTCTTTTTGGGGGATAACTGTGCTGACTGTATTAAGCCTCAGAACACTATGGCAACAGGGACTTCTCAATGAAACCCACTGTTATTTAAAGGAGAGCAATCTAGCAATTAACAAAGAATTCCCACAATGAATAAAGAATGGGTATTGCCCAGATTGGACACGTAGTGAATGGACAACTTATTGAGTCAGTTTTTCACTATGGCTTTACCCAAGTCCCTAAATAGGTCTAGAATTAAATAGTAGGAATCGTACAGGTTGCATGCAGAAAATTGTACACTCCTAAGCTCCTCCCTGACACAAAACTGCTAATATCCTTCCAGGAGGGTATATGCCTGTCAATCATATATCAATACAATCTCCAAAGATAGCAATTCTAACTCAAAGGGCAATGGAGGGAGAGGCGTATGAGTAGAAGTATGATGCAGCAAATCACCACCGATGAAGAGGGCACAGCAAGCAGAATAAAGGACACTGCAACAGCCTGCCCCTTCAGAGTCCCTGCCTCAAATCTCTCCCCACTCCCATCATCTTCCACTCGATTGTCCGACTGATCTTCCTTAATTCCAGCTCTGACCATGTCTCCCCCCAATTCAGGAGACTCCAATGGCTACATTATCTGCAGGATAAATATAAAATTCTCTATGTGGCTGTTAAAGACCATCATAACCTGGATCCTTCCTACTTCTCCAGTCTTTTCCCACTTTACTCTACTTCACACATTCTGCCATCTAGTGACAATGACCTTGTGTTCTTCACACAAGACACTCCATCTCCTAACATTTTTGTGTCTGGAACAATCTCCTACTCATCTCCACCTTTTGGCTTTACACAAGTCTCAGTTAAAGTTTCACTTTTTTAAAGAAGTCTTTTCCATTCTTCCCTAATCTTAATGCCTTCTCTCCAAGTTACCCTGTACATTATCTTGTCTACGCATGATTGTATGTTTTCTTACCCATTTGACAGTGAACTACTTGGGGAGGCTAGGTGGCGCAGTGAATAGGGCACCAGCCCTGGAGTCAGGTGGACATGAGTTCAAATCTGGCCTCATACACTAAACACAAAAAACTAGCTGTGTGACCTTGGGCAAGTCACTTAACCCCAACTGCCCCGCAAAAAAAAAAAAAAGGAAGACAGTGAACTACTTGATAGAAGGGAGTCCCTCCCCTTCTGCCCCTTGTATTCCTATTTCTTAGCACAGTCACTGGCACCAAGCAGGTACTCAGCACATACTTGGTGCCTAACTGAAACTATATCAAGGTAATGACTACTGGAAAAGGAGGTGGCTCAGGAATATACAGCAAGACTGAACAATAACAAACTGACACAGCTTGAGGGCTTTCATGACACTGTGGAAGGATGCAGCACTAAGGCATCAGTTATGCTGAAAATATTGAGATTTAATGTTATGACTGCTCTAGTATGAAGCTTTGGGACTCACTTGAATCAGAGACCTACTCAGTCTTCACTGAATTAAAAAAAAAAAGAGAGATCTTATTTTCCTGAAACTAAAAGACTGAGTCCTGTTTATGATGACCAATCATGAGTGGAAATGCCCTTGTTTAATTCAATTAAGAGAGATATTTCTTGTCTACCACTGACCAGACTGAAAAGGGATTAAAGAAGAACTGATAGGTTTTAGGAAGATATTTTGTTAAAGGATGCTCCCCACAGGAACATTGTTGTTTTTTCTTTTGCTAAGTAAAAAAAAAAACCAAACCTCTGAACTTAACCTACGTCCATTTGTTTTACTTTGCTGTGAGATTTTGTTGTTTGTTTTAGAATTATTATAACATGTAAGTAGAAATGGCTTGGGGGAGAGAGAATTCCAATTAGCAAGGGGAACTTTGCCCCTCTGGACCTCCCTCTGTGTAGGAATGCATGTATATTAATAAAATTGTCTCTTACAGACTTCAGGTAAAATGCAGAAGACAGTTTTTCTTCCATAAAAGACCTGGAGGGAGGCCCCCAGTATATTGGATAAGCCTCTAAGAAGGATTTAGAGGACATAATGCACTGTAATGTAAGATAAGGTGTGAAAAGTGAATAGTATTAATAGCAGACATTTATATGAAGCTTTAAGGTTTGTAACAGGCTTGATATACATGAGCTCATCTGAGCCTCACAACAACCTTGGGGCATGGATACTCCAGGTATTAGTTTGCAGATGAAGAAAATGAGACTCATATAACTTGGGTATGGCAGGTGAATAATGTCTTCTCCTGACTCTAGACCCCACACTATTTCGACTAACTAATTCTGCCCCGCCCTACATGTATTGACAAGATCATGTCTTAAGAGCCTTGTCTACCCCTGGCAATATCACAGTTATTAACTGACTGACAGCTACCTTCTAGCTGCCTGGAATGAAAAGCAGAATAACCTGCCCCTTCCCCACTTGGCTTCAGTCACCATTACAAGAGAGCCCCAATGAGTCAGGACTGCTGACAGGACTGAAGAAGCGACTTAACTTATAAAAAGGGCAGGGCCACTTTGATTAAACACTAACTCATTCCCTCAAAAAAGGACACCTTTACTGACCTTCTGGTTAGGCAAAACTTTGAAGATGTCTCTAATCCTCAAGAAGAGAGATGGAGAGCTGACCAGAAATGAGTCCTCTAGAATGTGGCCTGACTTGAACAGAAGTTGTCAGTACGGCTTAAAGATCCAGTTTTTCTAAGGACACACTCTTGGGGTCCCCAATTCCTATCACCTTTACGTCTAAGCAACACAGAAGAAGGCTCTATCTTTTCTAAGCAAAAGAGAAGCTTTTTAAAACTCTGCTTTCCCGTCTCCTTTGGAGAGGAGAAAAGAAGAAAAAAATCTCAAGTATTCTCTCTTTCCCTTTCTTCTTGCTAGGAGTTAGGAAGTTTGAATGTCTTCATTTCAGGACCTCTGATAGGCCAAAGGCAAAGTAATCAATTATCATCTTTTTTTTTCCAGGCAGGTTTGTGTATCTTTTATTTTTATAATTACTGAGTTGGTGGGGTTTTTTTGGCCTTAAAACTTTTCGTTACGATTATGACCATAAGATCAAAGAGCAAAATTGCATAGAGATATTAAGTAAAATTCAATAGGAATTACTATTAAATGAGCATAAAAGTAATTTTGACGGATTTCTATGTAAGCCCCCATTAAATCTTCCCCTTAAGCAAAACTGTGCTTTATTTAGTGGGGTTCAGCCTCTGATGTTGCTTGCATTAGTCATCACTGAAGATGATCCCAAGAGCACTGGACTGACAGATTTGGAGTGTTGCAATCTCATTAATATATTCTTAATGGAGAGAAGTGTAGAAGTCTCTGCAATACACAGACCTACTGCAGAAGTTAAATATTTGAAGGAATATCAGTTATGAACAGTCTCTCATTCAATCTTAACAGCCTTGTGATTGGGCTCTGATACAAACTGGCTGTTTAATCCAGGTCTGGTCACTTAAATTCTCAATGACCCAGGAAACTCTGTAAGATGCAGAGAAGATGAAGATCTGATAGGGTGGCAAAAGTTGTTCACGTGAAGCTCCCTTCATTAATGAAATCACAGGTCTAGTAAAACAAAACAATAAAAACTATAAAGAGTGTTATTTCTATTTTTTTAATGGGGAAAATTCACCAAATTAGCAAAATTAACAAAAAATAAAGGAAAAATGACAGTTTTCACTGAGGAGAATGTAGAAGGACAGGCACACTAATGGAATGCTGGGGGAGCTGTAAATTAATCCAGCCATTATGGAAAGCAATTTGTAACTACATCCAGAAAGACACTTAAGATGTGATCTGGCAATAACACTAATAGGCTTTTACCCCAAAGAGACAAAGGAAAGATGGAAAAGAACCAAATATACAAAAATAATCAAACTAGCATTTTTTATTGTAACAAAGAATTAGAAACTAAGCAGGTGCCCATCACCTGGAGAATGGTTAAAAAAAAAAAGCTTATTAATATATTAGAAAAGTAGTGTACCATGAAAAACGGTACAAGTTTTGTTTTTTTTTTTAAGTTTCAATTTTAGAGAAACCAAAGACTTGCATGAACTGATGCAGAGTGAAGTGAGTAGAACTAGGAGAGCAATTAAAATAACTAAAATACTATGTGAAAAAATAACTCTGAAAGGCTTAAAAGCAATGACTAACCATAACTGTCTGAGTCTGATAATGAAGTCTGCTTCTCACCTCTCACCAGATGTGCAGAATAAAACATATTATTTCTAGATGTGGTTGATGTAGAAGTTTGTTTGGCTTGACTCTGCTTGTTTGTTACAAGGGAGGGTTTGGTTTTGAAGGAGGAGTACTCAGGATAAAAGGGTGGTTAGTGATAGTGTTGTCTCTCCCCACAAAAGATAAATGGGCATCAGTAAAACTTTTTTTAAAAATAAGAAGAGACCAAAAGAAAGTTGAAAAGAAGACACAGACAAGAATGGTAGCTTTAAAACTGTGCTGAATTTATTACATATCTTTTTTAAAAAGATTGAATAAAATTCGATTTCATATATAATTATCTTTTCCTGTTCTTTTGTCATGTCTGTTGATGCTTTTCAAATTCAGAACAAAAAAATTAAAATAAAAATCTTCCTTCTTCTAAAGGGGAAACTTACAACTGAAAGAAGTCAAAAGGCTTTCCAAAGGGCACACAGGTCTACTGCGACCCTGGAATCTACTCAACTTCTCTTCCCTCAACTGTTAATTCTATCCATCAGGAAATGTGAAATGCTCCCTTATCAGTGGGGAAAAAAAAAAGGGGCAGTAGGAAAAACAGTATGTAAACAGAAGCCTTTCCTCATAAGCTGCAAATGGTACAAAGTTCACCTTTCTAATTATGGTCATATAGATCATAAAGAGGGAAAAGACCATTTGCTCTTCCCAGAGGAGCAGCTGATTTTTTCAGGCTCCCTCTAGCAGGGGCAGCATCTACAAGTTCCTGCGGGAAAAGAGACCAACAACTGTCCTAAAAATAAAAAATATCCCCAAGGCTTTTGAGAGCACAATAAATGCCATCCTTGTTCAGGTGTCAAAGCCCAGGAAAGAAGCAGCTCTATTTCTAGGTCAGTCTTCCTATCCAGTAGTCATTGGATGACTTGCATTCTTTCAAATTTCAGGGACAATCGCCTGTGTTCAGACACCATTCTACTAGTTCCCTGTGAAATGCACCTCTCCCAAGGCTCTGTGAGAGCCTCTCAGTGCTTTATTTTCAACCTTAGTTAAGAGGAATTTCGCCATCAAAGACTTAATAAACTACACTAGAAATTTCCCAAAGGCCCAAATAATTATATTTTCTAAGGAGATTTCAGTGAAACAATAAAATTTACTGTACACCTGCTTTTCAGTGTCGTAAGGGATATAGATAACAAGAAAGGACTCATACGTATGCATCGCACACTAGAGAAGTTTATAATCTAGCTAAATAGGATATAGGTATAAAATCAAAAGATGAGTTTTTAATAGAGTAACTTCAGATTAAAATACAGATGTGTCCCACTTTCCATCATAGTCATATGCTTAAAAAGAGGTACGCAGATCATATTATAAATGTTATTATAATTTAGAGAGAGGAGTAGTCAGATAGGTAGGAAGAGAAACAAAAATGAGTAGGGTTTCAAAAAGCCGGAGAGAATATCAAAAGGGGGAGAGAAAAAACTGAAGAGAGGCCAAGGAAGAGGACTGAGAAAAGGCCATTAGAGTTGTCATCTAAGAGGTTACTAGGACATCTGGAGAGAACAGTTTCAACTAAAATGATGTCAGAAGCTAGACTGCAGAGTTAAGAAGAGAGCGGCAGGAATGCAAGTGGAGGCAACAATTGCAGATGTTCTCAGGGAGTTTATATGCAAAAAGGGAGAGAGGTACAGGATACAAACAGGGATGGACATATCAAGTAAGAGTTTTCTGAGGATGAGAGAGACGCGAACATCTTTGTTAGCAGCAGGAAAGCAGCCAGCAGACAAAAAGGGATCAAAGATTAGGTAGAGAGTAGGGGTGAGAGAGTGGACCATCTGCAGAAGATGAAATGGAATGAAATTGCTTGTACACGTAGAGGGGTTTGCCTTCACAAGAAGGACCACTTCATGTGAGACAGGGAGGAGGTAGGGGCTAAAGGTATTTGAGTGACAGGAAATGAAGAGGAAGGGAAAAGAAGAAGCTCTTAGGGAAATGGCTTCTCTCCTCCTACTGGGTTTTGTTGATAATATACAGAAATGCTAATGATTTGTGTGGGCTCATTTTATATCCTGCAACTCTCTAAAGTTACTAATAGTTTCAACTAGTTTTTTATATCATTATCAGCAAGAAGTGACTTTTCTTTCCTAATTGTCTATATTTTTTCCTTCAATTTCTTCTTCTTCTTTTATTGCTAACATTTCTAAGACAATAATGTATAATAATGTGATAATGGACATCCCTGCTTCATCCCTGATCTTACCAGAAAGGCTTCTACTTATCTCCATTACAGATAATACTTTTAGTAAAGTCTCTATTCATTCCTATGGTTTCTAGTGTCTTTAATAGGAGTACTGTATTTGTCAAAAACTTTTTTAGTATCTATTAATAATCATATAATTTTTGTTGTTTTTGTTATTTATAGTTGTGCTTATAGTTTTCTTAATATTGAAAGTTTTACATTTCTGTCATAGTGTATGACCATTGTGATATATTGCTGTAATCTTGTTCACATTTAAAAAATTTTTTTTTTGCATTTTGACTGAGCATGTATCTGTCTAAGGAAGAGTGGAGGTGAGGAAGGGAAAAAGAAAAAGTAGAACTCAATTTTGAAAAAAAAATGAATGTTTTCTTTATATGTAATTGGGGAAAAATAAAATAAAATAATTTTTTTTGAACTTGAGAAATTGGTTTGTAGTCTTTTCCTGTTTTTGCTTTCTCTGGTTTAAGTGTTAAAACCCTTTCTGTGCCAGAGAAGCAACTTGGTAGGGCTACCTTTTTTATCTATTTTTTCAAATGGTTTATAAAATAATGGAATTAATTGTTCTTTATATATTTGGTAGAATTTACTTGTGAATCCATTTGTTCCTGGTTTTCTCCCCCTTAAGAAGCTCACATATGATTGTTCAATTTCATTGTCAAAGTTAAGGTTACTATGTTTCTTTTGTTAATCTGGACAATTTACAGTTTTTGAAAACAGTCATCCATTTCATTTAGACTGTCAATTTTATTAGCATAAAGTTGAGCAAAAAACCTAATGACTCCTTTAATTTCATCTTCATTGGTGGTATTTACCCTTTTCATTTTCCATGCTGGTAATTTGGTTTTCTTCTTTCTTTTTAAAAATCAAATTAGCCAATGGCTTGCCTATTTTATTATTTCTTTTCATAAAACCAATTCCTATTTATATTTATTAGCTTAATGGTCTTTTACCTTTAATTTTATTACTCATTCCTTTGATTTTCAGGATTTCCATCTTAGTGTTTAATTGGTGATTTTTTTCCTAATTTTTTTTAGCTGCATGCCCAATCTGTTCTTTTTCTTTTATTTTTTTTATTTTTTTTGCTTTTTTTTGGAGGGCAGTTGGGGTTAAGTGACTTGCCCAAGGTCACATGGCTAGATTTTTGTGTTAAGTGTCTGAGGCCGGATTTGAACTCAGGTACTCCTGACTCCAGGGCCGGTGCTCTATTCACTGCGCCACCTAGCCGCCCTCTTTTTCTTTTATTGATATTATCATATAGCATTATAAAAATTTCCCTAAAAACTCTTTTGACTTCATCCCACAAATTTTTATATGTGGTCTCATTATTATACTTCTCTATAATGAAATTATTGGTTATTTGCAATTTTATTGCATTATGGTCTGAAAAGGGTGGATTTATTATTTCTGCTTTTTTGCATTTGTTTATAAGGTTTTAATGCCCTAATAACATGGGAGTTTTTATGAAGGTGCCATGTACAGCTGAGAAAAGCATATGCTCCTTTGTGTTCCCATTCAGTATTACCCAGAGGTCTCTCATACCTAATTATTCTAAAATTCTATTTATCTCTTCAGCTCCCTTTCTGTTTACTTTGTGGTTAGATTTATCTATGTCCAAAAGGGTAAACTGAGGTCTCCCACTAGGTATAGTTTTATTATTTATTTCCTCCTGTAATTCACATGACTTTTCTTTCAAGAATTTGGATGCATATATATATATATTATTGATATTAATTCATTGTTTATGGTACTTTTTAGCAAAATGTCATTTCCCTGATTATTTTTTAATTAGGTATATTTTTGCTTTTGATTTGCCTGAGATCATTATGTTTACCTGCCTTTTTACTGCAGCTGAAGCATAATAGTTTCCGCTCCAGCTCCTTTATTTTATTTCTATGTATCTTTCTGCTTCAAATGTGTCTCTTGCAAACAACTAATTGCTGGATTCTGGTTTCTAATCCATTCTGGTATCTGCTTCTGTTTTACGGGTGAGTACATCCCATTCACAGCCAGAGTTAGGATTGCTAATTGTATTTCCCTCCATTTTATTCTCTTCTATTTACCTTTCCTTTTTTTCACCTTGTTCCCTCCTCAAAAGTCTGTTTCATTTCTGACAACTGCCTCTCTTAATCTACACCTTCCTTTTAGCATCCTATCCCCGTTTTTTAACCCCTTCCCCTTTCATTTTCCTGTTGGGTAAGATGAATTTATACACCTGATCTGTGTGCTCGTGTATTCTTTCTTCTTTGAATCAGTTCAGATGAGACTGATATTCAAGCACTGCTTGCTTCCTCTGCCTTTTTTACATGAGATAATTTCCCCTATTCCACCTCTCCTTTCTACTGTCTCCCAGTCTATCACTCTTTGTCACTATTCCATGATTCTTTTATTCACATCTATCCCCTCTTTCTAAGTATACTCCTAATTGCCCTAATGATGATAAAATTCTGAGGAGTTACATGTATCATCTTCCCATAGAAGAATGTAAAACAGTTTAACATTTTTTAAGTCCAGTATGATTTCTTGCTCATGTCTACCTTTTCATGCTTCTTTTGAGTTATGTTTGAATGTAAAAATTTCTATTCAGCTCCAGCCTTTTTATTAGGAATACTAGAATATCTTCTATTTCACTAAATACTCATTTTCCTCCTTATAGGATCATACTCAGTTCTGGTAGGTAGGTTTGAATCCTGTGCCTTCCAGAACAGCATATTTCAAGTCTTCTTCTCCTTTTACAGCATTTACTAAATCTTGTGTGATCCTGAATGTGGCTCCTCAGAATTGACTCACTTCGGCATGCTTTTTAAAGTTATTTAGAGGAAAGTATTGGAAGATGGAGACAAAAATGCTCACCTTGCTCTGTCATTCTGGCTCCGATCCACACAGTAGGCTCTTAAGAAACAATGTAGGTACCTACCTACCTTCTTTCTTTCCTTTCCTTTCTTCCACTGAGCACCTAAAATTGACCAAACTTTCCTATTTGTATACCTCAAGCTCTCCAATACCGTAAGTGCCTCTCTGTGACATCCTGTAAAACTGAGTTGCAGTGGTTTTTATTTACTTACTATATTTCACGTTATCTTTAGGGTGAAGTTATTTGAACTACTATTTGTCAGACTGACCCCTGGTTTAACTTGCCTTTGACTTGCCTTGTTTTTGGCTCTACTGATTTTGCTGAGTAGTTAGCTGAGTAGATAAAAAAAAATACTGATACGAAAGTCTAGCTTTCTCTTTTCCATGACCACAGATTTTACTGGCAATCCTTGCTAGCAGTTTTAAAAATGTATGCCACCGGTGAAGACCATAATGACAACTGAGCATTTAGGTTTAGATTAAACAGTTAATATAGTCATCATCATCATCACTGAGAGGAAGCACAACTCCCAACAACGGTACCATATCCTTTTCCTGGGTGGCATTTTAAATAATTTTTTGATTCATAAGAAATCTTTTTCAGTTAATTAGAATATAAGCTCTTCAAAGATAGGGACTTTATCATTTTTCCTCAGCATTTAGTACAGTGCTTTACACACATTAAGTACTTAATAAGTATCTGACTGAGTTTACCTATTATTCTTAGTGTATTGATTCCTAAGACAATTTTTCCTTAAAGTCAGCTTTAAAAAAATGAAATGATTTTTTAAAAATGTCAGTTATTCCAAGTTAAAGAAAAATATAAAATTTAAAAATAAGGCTCATCCCACACCCAAACCAAACTTTGCAGAATCCAGTCCTATTGTTTCACATGGGCAGAGTTATGCCACTGAAATAATGTTCCCCATAACCATTGCATTTTGGCCTTTGGTGTGCAAAAGGCTAAATTACTGAGTATATGAAATTATTACATAATATTACAATATTCTCAGGAAAAAAGAAGGACCATACTCAACTTTCTCTTTTTGTTATTTTTTCATCTTCTAGTTCTGAAGTTGAGAATTTTCTTCAAGGGGTTTTGGATATATGCGTTATCTTGATTATCTGTTTAACTGTATTACATGTAGATAGCAGGACTTGGTCATGTAGAGGGTCTGAGTGATGGTGTGATTGTTTAAATAAGCTAAAATAAACATCCTCATTATTGCACGATAATGCAGCTTCAATTAAATTAGATTGAGCAAGAGGCAGGATTAGACTAGATCTATAATGAAAAAAGGAAGACAATTTTATGTGAGCCATGGGAAGCTAGTTTACCTATTAAGAATGATATGTAGAAAGGCACAGAGATGAGATGAGTGGCAATATCAGACCAAGGTAGGGAAATAATAGAGACAGCAGATACAGTCAAAGGTACGCTACTCTAAAGTCAGTTATGATAGAATGGAAATAGATAGAAAAGGCATATAGGGAAGATGGCGGCGTAGAAACAGCAAAGCACCACAGCTCCCACACAAATACGCTAAAAAACTCATAAAATGGGACGCTAAACAGATTTTCAAGCTCCAAAACTCTCCACAAGACAGAAAGCACTACAGGCAGCGCAG
>JAQQSW010003602.1:0-14652 GCA_028646575.1 Pseudocheirus occidentalis | reverse complement strand
AAAAAGAAGAAATAGAACAGAAGGAAAACTACCAAAAAAAATAAAATGAAAATATTATACTTTGATCTGCATTCAGATTCCATCAGTTCTTTCTCTGGATGTAGATAGAATTTTCTTTCATGAGTCTTTTGTAATTGTCTTGAATCATATTTCTGAGATGAGCTAAGTCATTCATATATGATCATGACACAATGTTGCTGTTACTGTAGACAGAATTCTCCTGGTTCTGCTCACTTCACTTTGCATCAGTTCATGTAAGTCTTTCCAGGTTTTTCTGAAATCCATCTGCTCATCATTTCTTATAGCACAATAGTATTCCATTGCATTCATATACCACAACTTGTTCAGCCATTCCCCAGTTGATGGGTATCCCTCAATTTCCAACTCTCTGCCACTGCAAAAAATATTTTTGCATTTATATTACTTTGCTGCAAGTATTTTTGTCCATGTAGGTTCTTGCCCCCTTTTTTATGATTGTTAAGAGCGCTTTAAAGGACTTCTTATTTAAGTGACATGCTCAGGGCCACCTAGCCAGTATATATCAGAGACATGTCTTCAACCAAGCTCCTCCTGGCTTTAAAGCCAACTTTCTATCTGCTGTGAGGAGTATGTACCAAGTATATTCTAGCTCTGTCTCCCAGAGTCAGGTAGTCTTATCTCTCTGTCTTTCAGAGTTCGAGGCACAGCATGAGGAGCTTGGAAGTGTCTCTTGTCTTTTGCTGTTGGCTCAAACTCCTATCAAAGTTTTCCCCCCACTGTTAGGTACCAGTGAGCGATTAAAACCCCAGTTCTAGTTAATCGCTTAACATCACTTAGTCTTTTTTTTTTAATTTTCACTTTCTTTTTTAAAATGAATCTTTTATTTATTTATTTTTAATTTTCCATATTCATTTCCACAAGACTCTGAGTTACAAATTTTCTCCCTGTCTTTCCCTTACCCCCCCCACTCCAAGATAGCAATCCTACTGAATACCCCTTCCCCCAATCTGCTCTCTCTTATATCCTCCCCCATTACCCCTCTAACTTTCTAGTAGGGCAATTTGGATTTCTATACCCCAGTGCCTGTGTATCTTATTTCCCAGTCGCATGTAAAAAGCAATTAAAAAATTTTTTTTTAACATTTGTATTTAAAACTTTGATTTCCAGATTCTTTCCCTTTTTCCCTCTTTACCCATCCCCACTGGGAAGACAAGCAATTCCATACAGGTTGTACATGTGTAGTTATGGAAAACATTTCCAGAGTAGTTACATTGTAGAAGACTAACTGTATTTCCCTCAATCCTATCCCACCCTCTCACTTATTCTATTTTCTCCTTTTGACCCTGTCCCTTTTCAAAAGTGTATGCTTCTAACTACCCTCTCCCCCAATCTGCCCCCCCCTTTTATCATGCCCTCTTTAATCCCTTAGGGTAGAAGCTGCTAGATCTTGTGTTATCCTGATTGTGTTTCCACAAAACTCAAATTGTTTCTTCCTGACAGCTTGTAATATTTCCTCTTTGACCTGGGAACTCTGGAATTTGGCTATGATATTCCTAGGAGTCTTCTTTTGGGGATCTTTTTTAAGAGGTGATCGGTTAATTCTTTCAACTTCTATTTTGCCCTCTGGTTATTTTAGAATATCAGGGCAATTTTCCTTGAGAATGTCTTAAAGGATGACTTTTTTTATCATGGCTCTTTTTTGATCATGGTTTTCAGATAATCCAATCATTTTTAAATTGTCTCTCCTAGATCTATTTTCCAGGTCAGTAGTTTTTCCAATGAGATATTTCACATTGTCTTCTCTTTTTTCATTTGTTTGGATCTGTTTTATAGTGTCTTGATTTCTCATAAAGTCATTAGCTTCCGTTTACTCCAGTCTAATTTTGAAGGAATTATTCTCTTCAGTGAGTTTTTGAAATTTCTTTGCCATCTGGCCAGTTCGACTTTTCAAGGCATTCTTCTCCTCATTGGCTTTTTGGGCCTTCTTTGCCATTTGAGTTAGTCTATTTTTTAAGGTGTTATTTTCTTCAATACTTTTTTGGGTCTCCTTTAGTAGACTTTTGACTCTCTTTTCACAATTTTTTTTGCATCATTCTCATTTCTCTTCCCAATTTTTCTTCCACTTCTCTTACTTGATTTTCAAAATCCTTCTTGAGCTCCTCCATGGTCTGTTATGAGTTCATATTTTTCTTGGAAGCTTTTGATGCAGGAGTTTTTACTTTGTTGTCTTCTTCTGGTTCCATGTTTTGATCCTTTTAGTTTCCAAAAAAGGATTCTATGGTCTTATTGCACACATCTATCATACCTTAGATCCCTGAGGAGAGTAGATTCAGACATAATTCGATTACTATAGGACTGGTTCCACAAGTTCATGTCCCAAAAGTGAAGTTGATGCCAAATGATTCTTTGCCTCAGACACCACTGGACTTTGCTCTGAAAATCCCCTCCAAAGGGCCCTCTTAGATCCTGATCAAGCTTCTCCTTGGTTCATTTTGGACATGCATGGTGTTTCCCTAGGTAGAATAGAAACTCTTTGAGGGCAGCTTTGGTTTTGCTTTTGTCTTTGTGTCCCCAGTGCCTAGCCCAATGTCTGACATACAATAGGATCAATCATACAAAGGACAATCCTAGAACCTAAATCCTAAAATGCGGAGCTAAATCCTGAACCCAAATGATGGGACTCTAGATGCCTGGATGCTAGGATACCCAGACATTTTCTCTCTTGACCTTCAAAACTCACAAGATTGGAACCTCAAACTTAATCTCTTTCACCTAAACAGATGGCAAGCAAGTGATGATCATTTTTCACAGGGTACCATGTCAAAGAGGACAAGGACCAAGTGCTCTGCTGTCATGGCATCATCTCTTACCAGATGCTGTCAGGGAAGGAGTCAAACCAAGAGGGATCAGCTGAATAAAGGAATGTAGGCAGCTGACTAAGGCCATTTTGAAGGTACTTCCAGTAACAGGTCTGAAATTACAGCCTCTGGAGAAGGCTTCTCCTAACTAGCCGGTCAGAACCAGTTACAGAATCTCTATGTGTGCTTCAGTGTCTCTCAAGGGCATTTCTATTACACATCATCTTGAGTCTCTTATATGCAGGCTCTTCAGCTCTCCATATGAGGAAATTCCATCTAAGGTACTCTTGGTGGCAGGGAGGAGACCATTTCAAATGTATTCTGTGTTGTTTCACAGAACAGAACTAGCACCAAGGGTAGAAGTAATGAGAGGCTTTATTTCCTTGTAGGTTTTCTTTTGTCCTCTACTGTGTACTTCATACTTTATTTTTCCCCTTTCTCCCCCACCCAGAAAGGCTACAATTAAGCACAGATTATACATATACACACATATATACACATGTATATGTATATATATATGTATATATGCATGTATATGCATATATATGTATGTGTGCATATATACGTACTACGCATACATATACGTATATGTACATATATGCGCACATATATAGACACAACATGTGTGTATATGTGTATAATGTATGTATATCTATATACATATATGCACATACATATACATAGATACCCATAAACATTCACATGTATACATATATACACTCAAATGCATTTATGTAAGACCGTATTTTGCTTATTTACACTAGTCCTCTGTTTCTCTGAAGGTGAATAGCATCTTCCTTCTTAAGTCCAAGTCTTTCCATGTTTTTCTAAATTCATCAACTCATCATTTCCTACATTACACAATATTCTGACCTAATCACATTCTAGACTATGAGAGTTTTAATTTTTACTTTTTTTTTTTGGAGGGGGAAGGCAAAGCAATTGGAATCAAGTGACTTGCCCAAGGTCACACAACTAGTAAGTGTTAAGTGTCTGAGGCTGGATTTGAACTCAGGTCTTCTTGACTCCAGGACCAGTGCTCTATTCACTGCCTGACCTAGCCACCCCTGTCTATTAGTTTTCCCCTCCCCCCATTTTTTGTATTCCTTCTATTCTTGGCTACAAAGGTTTTATTTATATAGGAAAAATTTAATTTAAAATAATGAAAATGATCCATTTTATAGTTCAACACTGCTCTCACCTTATAATATGGCTGAATCTAGTTCCTTCACATCTTTTCCCCCTAGTTTCCTTGAGGTTCCTGACCCTCTGCTCTTCCAAATGAATCCTGTAATTATTTTTTTCCTAACTCAGTAAGATAAATTTTAGTAATTTAATTGGGATGGCATTGCATAAATGGAGAGGTAAGATTGCCATTTTTATTATATTAGCTTTACTGACTCATGCACAATAAATATTACTTTAATTATTTAGCTCTAACTTTGTTTGCATAAAAGGTGTTTTATGTTTGTACTCATATAGTTCCTGGGTCTGTTTTGGCATGTGTACTCCCATTTTTTTATACTGTCTAGCTATTTTATATGGTGTAAAACTATTGATTAAATGGTTGACACAGTGTAGATCTACTTTACATTTAACTTTGTCAAAGATCATGATTACTACCCCTGCTTTTTGACCTAATAAACTCTGCTCCTGAATTTATTTTATGTTGTGTGTATCTCTTATTTGTACAGCATCTCCTGAAAGCGATATTTCAATATTGTCGAATTCACATTTTTAATCTGCCCATCCCTGCCTCTTATCCAGCTTCCCGTTATCAACATCAGTACTACCACACACTTTATCCAGCTTACAAATATAAGGACATTTCTTTCTGTCTCTTTTTCACCATCTAAACCACCAATCATTTGCTAATTACTCTTCCATAATCCTCATTTTAGAGGCAGTTAAGTGGTACATTGAGGGTATAGGGTGCTGGACTTGGCGTCAGGAAGACCTGAGATAGCTAGCCTAAATTTTTTTACTAGCAGTGTGATCCTGGGTAAGTCATTGCTGCCTGCCTCAGTTTCTTTAACAGTAAAATGGGATTAAGAGTAACACCTACCTCCCAAGGTTGTTGTGAAGCTCAGATGAGATAATATTTGTAACACACAGCACAGTGCCAAACATATCACAAGTACTTAGTAAATTCTTTTTTCTTTCCTTCCTTCCTCATTCAGCACCCTTTCTCATCTGTTACTACCCTGAGACAAAACTCTGCTTCAGACCAGCCCAAAATAGCTTCTTAGCTGGGCTTACTGCCTCAGGTCTGTCCTCCCTTCAATCCATCCTTTGAAAAATGGTGACTACAATATTGGTTCCCCAAAGACAACAGATGAAACCTATCTTCCTCCTTGTGGGAGGATGGAATGGTGGGACTCCAGGGGCCAAATGCTGTATATACCATAGCTGCAATTGTCATTCCTGAGATGTTTTTGCTTAACTGTTTTTCTTTGTTACATAGGAAGGTTCTATGGTGGATGAGGACATTTGGGAAAATGAGACTGGTATTTTTCTAGGGGCTGACTGCTCCATGCATCTTGGAGTGTTATTCTTGGTTGGGGAACATTATTATTATTGTTTAAGTAATGCTGTGGCCAGAAAGGGACCAGTCCTAGAGTCTCCCCATCTCTTCCCTCACATTACTTTCCTACAAAACACACACACACACACACACACACACACACACACACACACACACTTCATCTCTATCCTAGTATGAAAAGAAGAGTGAGTTGGGTTTTTTTGCTAGGATAAATGAAGTGACCCATTTAGAACTATTAGACAATCTAATTTGGCCAGTAACCAGAGAATGAAAACCAGTTGTGTAGGAGAATATCTTCCCACGAAAAAGGGAATGGGAAAATGGAGTTCCCAGGTAACAGTGATATGATGTGCTTTTTCCCTTCTCTGCTTGCTAAGGAACATCTGTTCCTTCTGGAACACCATTCTCCTATTTTGTATTATAATCATTCATGCCAAGTGTCTTATCTCTTCTTGTAGGTAGGCACTTGGTCTTGTTTTTGTATCCCCACATTGTGATAAATGCTTTTTGAATTCAAATTTGTTGAATCCTTGCTGCTTAGGTCCTGCACAAAGCTGGTGGCAAGAATGAGGGTGGTGGGGATTCAGAGATAGGGTCCTTACTAGTTTTCTTATCCTGAATAGTTTTTTTCTCCCATTACACATTACTCTGTAATGTAACTAAAAGTGACCTTTTCATTGTTCCTCCTACAAGACATTCTATCTATTGAAC
The DNA here is from genome assembly GCA_028646575.1 of Pseudocheirus occidentalis. Classification (NCBI taxonomy): domain Eukaryota; kingdom Metazoa; phylum Chordata; class Mammalia; order Diprotodontia; family Pseudocheiridae; genus Pseudocheirus; species Pseudocheirus occidentalis. Next base: position 8,559 of record JAQQSW010003602.1, on the reverse strand, counting down.
AAGTTGTTCCTCATGTCTGGAATGTCCTCATTCCTCACCTTTTCTTATTAGAATCTCTAGTTTCCTTCGAAGTTCAAATCAACCATCACTTAGATAACAGGTAATATAATAATCCAATACTTAACTTCTAATATTTGAATCAAATTAGCCACTCAAAAGTAATTCAACAGCCAATAAAAGAAGGTTTGCTTAGTTGTGGCAGGGGAAGGGTACTTAACAAGGATACTCAATGAGCGAGTGGATTCAGTTGAGTACAGTGTCCCTGATGCTGAATTGCTCATGTTGGTCTAAGAGCCAAGCCTCAGTCCTCATAGCTGTTTTAACTTCAGCAACCAGGAAGTGATGTCTGCTGCACGAGGCTTTAATCCCTTGATCCAATTAAGTCTCAAGGATGGTTTTAATACCTTTTTTTTTTTGCTTTTTTTTTGGAGGGCAGTTGGGGTTAAGTGACTTGCCCAAGGTCACACGGCTAGTTTTTTGTGTTAAGTATCTGAGGCCGGATTTGAACTCAGGTACTCCTGACTCCAGGGCCGGTGCTCTATTCACTGCGCCACCTAGCCGCCCCTTTAATACCTTTTAAGGGAAAAAAAAATGAACCTAGTTTACCAGGTAGTAGACGATTAGAATATTGTTCCTGCAGGAGGCCCTTGCTTAGTCTCGTAGCTGCTAGGGCCTGCTCCCTACAAACTACTTTGTAAAAGGGATGGGGGTGATGTGGGATGAGTACTACCCAGATGTGTGATGGATGGCATGCAGCAGAGGGGCCCTGATCGCCAGTCCAAGTTACTGATAGGTTTTCCGTGACTGTTTCCTCTCTGCTTATTTCAGAAAAAAAGCCTTTTAATTTTCTGCTGAGCTGGGTTGGGGGGGAGGGAGGCAGGAAAGGGAGAAGTAAACAAACATTTATTAATCACCTACTTTTGCCAGGCACTGTGCTAAGCAAGTGTTTACAAATATGATCTCATTCAATCCTCATGAGGTAAGTGCAACAGGAAATGGGGCCAGCCATCAAAGCATCACCAGCACAGAGTAGTCACTATGACCAATAATAAATGTTATTATTATCTCCATTTTGCAGTTGGGGAAACAGAGGAAAACGGAGGTAAAGTGACTTACCCAGGGTCACACAACTAGTAAGTATCTAAGGCCATATTTGAACTCAGGTCTTCCTGACTCTAAACTCTGACCACCTAGGTGCCTAGATAGGTGTACATACAAAAGGCGCTAACTAACAGGACAAATTAATATCCTCCCTTCCCTGGTTGCCAGCTTGGGGGGAATGTTGAAAGCCTGGGTGCTCAATGAGAGCCCTTAGGCCTTCATCTCCCTAGGTAGGCTAACATGTGGCCTTGGGCATGTGGTGTCTTTTTCTTTCTTTCTTTGTGTTTGTTCATTCCACTCTTAGGTCAGTGAAGTAGGAGGCAGGACAGATGAGGTCATAACTTTGTGGGTTTCAAAAAGTCAAAAAAGTCAACTAGAGGTCAATCAGCGAGAGTCCATGGCAGAGACTGGCCACCTGGTACGGTAGCTGAATCCAAGGAGTCAGCACAGCCCTGAGGGGCTCAGAAGGAAACTACAGGACCCACTCTTTTTTTTCTTTTTTTTTTGAAGGGGGGAGGGTAGGGCAATTGGGGTTAAGTGACTTGCCCAAGGTCACACGGCTAGTAAGTGTACAGGACAGCCAAAACATTGTGTCCTACAACAAGGGAACAACTTTAGTCATCAGCTCTGGAGATTTTAAAGATCCTCCCTGACCCTTAATAAGTCTAAGGGAATTTGAAGATCTTCCCTGCTGTGAAAATATACTCTGCCCCCTAATGGAGCCTGTGGTGGGAGGAGTGGTTGGAGCAGAGCCCACAAGAAGTTGGGAGTTAGAGCTAGCTAGCCTGGGAGAAGAGCACGTTTCCCAGGAAATCAGTCAGGCTTGTGAGTAAAAATATTGGTTTGTGGGAAGACTAAAGGGTGGTGTGGCTCTCTGTGCCATTATAGCTTATTAACTTCTTTGCTACTGAGATAGAATTGGCTTACTGGTTTTGGGATTCGGTTTTCTGGTGTCTGAATAAATGTTTTGCTTCTGTCTTTTATATGGAGAGTCTGTTATATTTTGTGATCAAACACCATGGTATAATTTATAGTGATAGTGGGCACTCTGAATGTTGCATTGGTGCTGTAGGAGTACATTTGATAGGGGAAGTAGCGAGGTGAAGGTTTGTTGTACTCACTCAAAGTTTGAGCCCATTTTCCCACTGAATTGAGGTCATAGGGTAAAGAATGGGCCTTGATTAGGAGGGAATTAGTTTGTACTTCTGTTCTTGCTGTTTCTTCTGAGCAAAATATCACTGTATAAAAATAAATTGATATTAATTGCTTATGGATACTACTGAGGATATAGTAACTGTTCAACGTTGAGAAAGTAATCACTGGCAAATTATATTAAAGAGAATACACTAGAATAGAGGTTTGAGTCAATAGCATTGGAAAGATACCAGGCTATTTCCAAACAAGATGGTGTTCACCTGGTTTGCAGATTGCCCAGTTCACAATTACATACTCTAGCAAAACCCTGAAGTTTGTAACAAACTGAATAATCAAGAAATTTAATGAGAAACTATAGTGACTTACTTTGCACCAGAACTGCACAAAAAGACAATCAGAAGCCCACACAAAGCAGGAAAAGGGGCCTGCTGTCAAAACCAATATCAGGACATTTTATGAGTCTGACAAAAAAGATGCCAAGGACAAATGTAGACTGGAAGGCTCTGTGTCTTCAGGCAGCAAGAGTAGAGGGCTTCTCAGAAAAAAGTTTTGGAACGGGGGTGGGCGGGGGGATGGTCATAAAGTGTCAGGGTGGAAATTTTGGAACCTGGGCAGCCATCCTTATAGTACACTCAGCCCTCAGAGTCCTGAGATCCTTAACATACTACCGTAAGATTCCAGAGAAAACCAGGAATCTTTCTGAACTGCAAGGATCTAAGTGGAACTAAATTTGGAGGTGGAGGTCAGTAGAGGAACCTAAGAGATCCAGGGCTAGACCAAGAAGGGCTGACCAACCCCACCCAAAGGTGTAGACTGATCCTGGAAGAAAGCTTCAATTTGGGAATGAAAGCTGAGAGAAGATTCATCAAAGAAAGCATATACTAACACCAAACAGTATTGCAAAGCTATAGATTCCCCCCCCAAAGAAATGAATCACTCAATAAAAAAATGCAATTGGAGACCCAAAGAAAAAAAGGTAGATTTTTCACAAGAATCACAAGAATTATATGGATACTCAGAAGAGGTGAAGAAAGAGATTAAAGTGAAATCAAAGCTCTTTCTTGAGGGCTAAGTGTGATATCACCTGCCTATAATATCAGCTGTTAGGAGAGGCTAAGGTTGGTGGAGTGCTTGAACTCTAGAGTTCTGAGTTCTATTAGAGCTCAAGGTGACTGTGTGTCTGAACCAAATCAAGCAGCAATGTGATGAGCTGAGCCCCTGGGAATGGAGTGGGTGGGATAGGTCACCAGGCTGCCTAAGAAGTGGCAAACTGGTCCAGGTCAGAAATGGAGTGGATCAAAATTTCCATGCCAATCAGTACTGGTCAAGTCCATGAGTGGACTGGCCTCTGAACTTCCAGCCTGAGAGACTCAGACTCCCTAAAAGAAAAAGTGGTAATCTTTAACTAAGAAAGAGACTCCCTGGAAACTAGAATAGAACAAACAGAAATCAGTGACCCCATGAGGTAATAAGAAATACTAGGAAAAATAAAAGAATATTGAAAAAATGCAAGAAAATATAAACTATCTAATATAAAAAAAATTGACCTGGGGAACAGATCAAAGAGAGATCATTTGAGAATCATGAGACTTAGCAGTAAGGAATTTGTCAGATTAGGGGCAATCACCTAGTTGAACTCTACAAACATTCCTCTCCAAATAGCTTTAAATCAAATTTTGGAGCAGCACAGCCAACAAAAGTTCAGGGTGAGACATTTTTCTGGCCTAAGAAAACTTAAGGTCAGCAAGAGAAGTCTGTATCACTGACGTGGAGACCTAACAAGCTCACACACATGCAGCAGCGGCAACAGAAGCATCAGCAACTTTGGGAGATTTCAAATGAGAGACACTAAGGACATCAGCCAGCTAGTCAGATACAGATGACAGGGATCCCTTGCTGGCACTGAGTACAGCTAGTGCTAATTGTTAATTCTATTGCCCATACAGAGTTCTGGGTCATAGGAGTGCTGGTGGTCATTACAAGGGAGCAAGGGCCCTGGTCACAGTTCCAGGGCCAAGAAAAGCTCTAGCATTTGCAGCTACAGGGGACAGGGACCCTTCCTGGGTGAAAACCAGAGCACAGACCAGAAGAGCAGTGACTACACCCCTCCCAGGGTCATACCACCTAGGAAGCACCAAAATCTTTCAGACACCTAAAACTAACTTTAAAAACAACAGCACAAAAAAGCCTCAAGCTTGGAACAATGCTTTACCACCCCCAAATGAGCAGAGTCCAACTTTAACATAAAGTTCAAAGTTAAGAAACAGACTGGGACAATGAACAAATAACAAAAAGAGAACTTGACCGTAAAAAGCTGGGAAGTGGTATGAAAGACCAAGACATGAACTCATCAGAAGACAACAATGTGAAAACAGCTACAAGCAAAGCCTCAAAGAAAAATACTAATTGAACACAAGACCAGAAAAAATTCCTTGAAAAGTTAAAGAAAGAGATAACATTGGTAGAGGAAAAATTGGAAAGAGAAATTAGAATGATGAAAGAAAATTCTGAAAAGAATATTAACTGCTTAGTAAAAGAAGCACAAAACTACTGAAAGAAAGTAAGACCTTAAAAACAAAATTGGTCAATTGATAAAAGAAGCACAGAAATCCACTAGAGAGAAGAACTCTTTAAAAATAAGAATTGATCAAATGGAAAAACAAGTACAAAAATTCACTGAAGAAAAGAAGTTTTTAAAAAGCAGAATTGGCCAAATGGAAAAAAGCAGTACAATAACTCATTGAAGAAAAGAATTCCTTAAAAATTAGAATTGGGCAAGTAGAAGCTAATGATTCCATGAGACATCAAAAAAAAACCCAATAAAATAAAGTTAAAAGAATAAAAATGAAAGAAAATACTTCACTGGAAAAACAACTGACCTGGAAAATAGCTTGAGGAGAGACAGTTTAAGAATTATTGGACTACCTGAAAGCCATGTTCAAAAAGGGAATAACATCATATTTCAAGAAATTAGTAAGCAAAACTCCTCTGATATCGTAGATCCAGAGGGTAAAATACAAATTGAAAGAACCTACTGATCACCTCCTGAAAGATATCTCCAAATGAGAATTCACAGGAATACTATAGTCAAATTCCAGAGCTCCCAGGTCAAAGAGAAAATACTTTAAACAGCCAGAAAAAAAACCAGTTCAAATATTGTGGTGTCACAGTTGGGATCACACAAGATTTAGTAGCTTGTATATTAAAGGAGTGGAGGGCTTAAAATATGGTATTCTGGAAGACAAAGGAGCTAGGATTGATTACAACCAAAAATAACCTACCTTTTAAAACTGAGTATGATCCTTCAGGGGGAAAAGGGAGTCTTTAGTGAAACAGGACTTTCAAGCATTCTTGATGAAAAGACCAGAGCTGAACAGAAAATTTGACATTCAAAACAAAAAACTAAAGAGAAGCATAAAAAAAGGTAAACATGAAAGAGCAATCAGAAGGGACTCAATATAAGTTAAACTATTTACATTCCTATATGGGAAGATAATGTAACTCCTAAGGATTTTATCATTATTAAGATAGTTTAAAAAGTTTACATGGGGGCAGCTAGGTGGCGCAGTGAATAGAGCACCGGCCCTGGAGTCAGGAGTACCTGAGTTCAAATCCGGCCTCAGACACTTAACACAAAAAACTAGCCGTGTGACCTTGGGCAAGTCACTTAACCCCAACTGCCCTCCAAAAAGCAAAAAAAAAAAAAAAAGTTTACATAGACAGAAGACATGAGGATTAGTTTATTATTTGCAAATGACCTCCAAAATATGGAGTGAGAAAGAGGGATGCACTGGGAGAAGGGGGTAGGGAAAGATAGAATGGGAAAATTTTTCTCACAATAAAAGAGATATATAAGGAAGAATTTATACAATGGAAATGCAAATGGCAGGGAGGGGAGGGAGTTGGGAGCTAATATTGAAACTTACTTGTATTGGAATTACTTACTCTATTGAACCTTACTGAACTAAGAAGGAGGGGAAAATATATATATATATATATACACACACATGCTCAGTTGTGTCTAAAAATGTAATTTACCCAATAGGAAATAGGAGGGAAAGGAGATAAGAGAAAGGGTGGGGATGATAAAAGGGTGGACATATTAAGGAGATAGTAGTTAGAAGCAAAATGGACTTTTAAGGAGGGACAGGAGAGAGAGAGAGAGAGAGAGAGAGAGAGAGAGAGAGAGAGAGAGAGAGAGCAGAATGAACTAAAAACCAGACTCCAACATCCTTTATAAGAGATATACCCTTGAAACAGAAGGACAGACACAAAATTAAAATAAAGGGCTGGAACAGAACCAATATGTTTCAGCTGAAGTAATAAAATTAAAAAAGGTAGGGGAAGAAATCATGATCTCAGACAAAGAAAAGCAAAAACAGACCTAATTAAAAGATAATCATGCAACCTACGTTATGCTAAATGGTACCATAGGCAATGAAGTAATATAAAAAATTTTATAGTAAGTTTCTCCGATAAAAACCTTATTCTCAAATTTTTACTGAGTATAGTACTTAATTAAATTTGTAAAGAAAAGAAAGAGCCATTCCCCAATTGATCAAAGGAAATTGGTCAAAGGATAGAAAAAGGCAGTTTTCAGAAGAAGAAATCAAAGCTGTCTATAATTGTATGAAAGAATGCTCTAAATCAATATTGATTAAAGAAATGCAAATTAAAATAATTCTGAGGTACGACCTCCCATCTATCAGAAATGATAAATTCTGGAAGAGATAAGGGAAAAAACGGAGACACTAAAGAACTACTTACTTATGCAGTTGTGAATTGGTCCAACCATTCTAGAGAACAATTTGGAGCTATGCCCAAAGGGCTATAAGACTTAGAGTACCCTTTGGCCCAGCAATAGCACCACTAGGTCTGTATCCAAAAGAGATTACAGAAAAAGCAAAAGGATCTATATGTACAAAAGTATTTATAGCAGTTCATTTTGTGGTGGCAAAGAATTGGAAATTGAGGGGATACTTATCAATTGGGGAATAGCTGAACAAATTGTAGCATATAATTGTGATAGAGTATTATTGTGCTATTAAAAATGATAAGGAGAGTGACTTCAGAAAAACATAGCAAGAACCTTATGAACTGATGCAAAGTGAAGTGAGAAGAACAAGGAGATCGTTGTGCAGAGTAACAGCAGTGTTGTAATGATCAGCTGTGAAAGACTCGGCCACTCTGATCAATGCAATGAATGAAGACAATTCCAAAGGACTCGTGATGTCCACATCCAGGGAGAAAACTGATGAACTCTTAATGCAAATTAAAGTATAATTCACTTTATTTTCTTGCTTTAAAAAATAGGACTCATGGAAATATATTTTATATGATTTCACACGTCATGGATAGGATATTGGGTCAGTAAGTATGGGAGAGAGTAGGAAAGGAGATAATTTGGAACTCAAAATTTAAAAAGAAAATAATGTTAAAATAAACAAATTAATGATAAATTTAAATTTTTTAAAAAGAAACTAAGCTTGTGAAGATTCACACTCTCATGTCAGTCCAGAGGATCCAGGCAGCTGCTGTGGCAATCATATAGATATTTTTTGTAAACAAATAAATTGAACTATGCCTGCTAAAAAAAAAAAAAAGAAATTAAACTAAGTTGAGTCTACTTCCTTCCCCCTCCACCCCCCAGATAAAGATGTTCCTTGATCAACCTTGAAGTGTTGGGGAAAATATTTGTATGTTCTTTCTTGCTTGTCTTTAAAGTAAAAATTCCTGTGCAAAATAATAGTAACAATAATAATAAATTCATTCTTAATATCTTTTTTAAAAATCCCAAATCATTAGACTCCAACAAAATCATGATTTTTTAAAAAGTCCTGGATCAGGGGCGGAACCAAGACGGCTGCGTAGAAGCAGCAAAGCACCACAGCTCCCATTCAAACACGCTAAAAAACTCATAAAATGGGACTCTAAAACAGATTTTCAAGCTCCAAAGTTCTCCACAAGACAGAAAACACATCTGTTGCTACAGGCAGCGCAGCAGGCAGGGCTCTTGGCAGCAGTCTGGAACCCGTGGCTGAAACCCCAGCTAGGTCAAGCCCTGGGGCATCGGGCAGGGAACCGAGGCTATAGGAGACCAGATCTGCTGCACTGGAGGCACAATTACCACATTTATCAGGCCAAAAGAAAAAAAGGCTAAGAGAAAGGTCAGTGGATTTTACTAACTGGGGAGAAGAAGAGCGGGTCCGGCCAAACTGCTCCCAGGGCAAGGAAGCAGTGGGAGGCAGCTGTAGCAGCAGGAACTGAGTGCAGTGGCTTCCACTGGGCTGCTTCAGAGCCCTC
>JAQQSW010003601.1:0-14652 GCA_028646575.1 Pseudocheirus occidentalis | reverse complement strand
CTCTCCTGGATCTGTTTTCCAGGTCAGTGGTTTTTTCAAGGAGATATTTCACATTGCTTTCTATTTTTCATTTCTTTGTAACTGTTTAATAGTATCTTGGTTTCTCATAAAGTCATTAGCTTCTACTTGCTCCACTCTAATTCTGAAGGAATTTTGAGATTCTTTTTCCATCTGGGAAATTTGATTTTTTAAGGCATTCTTCTCCTCATTGGCTTTCTGGGCCTCTTTTGCCATTTGAGTTAATCTATTCTTTAAAGTGTTGTTTTCTTCAGTTAGGTTGTTGACTGTCTTTTCATGATTTTTTCGCATCATTCTCATTTCTCTTCCCAATTTTTTCTCCACTTCTCTTATTTGGTTTTGAAAGTCCTTTTTCAGCTGGTGTATAGCTTCTAGGCATTCTTCAATTATCTTGGAAGCATTTGGTGTGGGAGTTTTGACTGGGTTGTCTTCCTTCCGTTCCATGCTTTGATCCTTTTTGTCCATAAAAAAGGATTCTAGAATTTTATTGCTGTTCTTATTTTGCTTCCTTTTCCTCATGTTGGCCACTCAATTAATTGGTTGGTTTTTTTTAACTCTGTGAAGCTCTGCTTCCAGGGGGGAAAGCTCTGTTCCAAATCACTGGAGTTTTCCCAGCTGCTGGAGTTATTATGGGGGTGTTGCAAGGCCCCCCAGCTTTGGCTTGCTGAAAGCGCACCCCAGGACCACCACCCAGGACCGCAATCTGGATCCAGACTGCTCAACACAAGAGCACTTGGCCCTGATCAATTGATTCAGCCCCACTGTGGAGTCCGCAGGCCAGGGGCTCTGAAGCAGCCCAGTGGGGGCCGCTGTGGGTTCCAGCAGTTTCCTTCCCCCACTGCTTCCTTCCCTCGGGGGCAGATTGGCTGAACTGCTTTTCCTTCCCCAAATTAAGTTTCAAAGTTTCACTTTCACTAACCGTTTCTGATCCTTGTTTGCTGGATTTTAAGATTTCCTCAGGCAGGTGCTTAAGATCTTTTCTGAAGTAGACTCACACTGTGGCTTGGGAGGCTCAGCTCCTCCTGGCCGCCCTGGGGTTTGGCCTGGCCTTGGCTGTGATTTGTGCCTGGGCTGTCTCCAGCCTGCTGGCCTGCTGGATGAGCCCGTCCTGCCGAGCTGCCCCTCTCCAATAGATATGAAGGTGCTGGAGGCTGTAGATCTTCTCTCCTGCAGACCGGCTGCTGCATGGTTTGGCTCGGCTCAGCTCAGCCCAGCTCCTTCCAACCACCCTGGGCCTGTCCCAGTCTCGGCTTCAGGCTGGGCTGGCCTCCGCTCCTGACCCGCCACGATGAGCCCCTGCTGCCAAGCTGCCTTAAGTGAGAGATGTGTTTTCTGTATTTTTGTGAGCCTGAGAGTCCTAGACCTTGTCTGGGGTTATATTTTATGGGTGTTTAGGGTGTTTGTGTGGGAGCTGTGAAGCCTTGCTGCTTCTACACTGCCATCTTGGCTCCACCCCCTACATGTAACTCTTAAGAATTTCAGTTAAAAGGAGTTTACATAGAGAGCATGGATATGAATTGATTATGTTGGAATGTTCTCCAAAATAAATGAAGGGGTGAGAAAGAGGAATTCACTGGGACATTGCATAGGGGAGGGGAGAGGTAGAATGGGAAAATTTTTCTCACATGAAACAGGCATTCAAAAAAGAACTTTTACAATGGAGAGAAAAATGGTGGGTGGAGGTAAGTGGGCAATAAATACATGTACCTTGCTCTCGTTGGAATTAGGTCAAATATGAAAGACTATATATACTCACTCACTTGTGTATAGGAATTTTACTTACCCAGTGGGTGAATAGGGAATAGGAGAGGAAGGGGAAAAGAGAAGCAAAGTGAAGTGAGAAAAACCAGGGGATCATTGTGCACAGTAACAGCAATGTTGGAATCATTGCCAACTGTCAAAGACTTGACTTGATCAATACAATGATCCATGACAATTCCAAAGGAACCCTGATGAAAAAAATGCCTTTCACTTAAAGAGAGAGGAGTGATCAATTGAGTGCAAATTGAAGTACAGTTTTTTATTTTTTTCTTGCTTTTTGGGGACATATGTATGTCTAATTCAGAAATATGTTGTGAAAAATTTCACATGTATACTTGATACCAGATTACCTGCCTATTCAGTGGGTGCAAGGGGGGTGTGAGGAAGGGAGAGAATTGAGAACTCAAAATTTAAAAAGAAAAGGATGTTAAAATACATATATAATCACTGAAATGTTTTTTTTTAAGTAGATAAGTTCAACGTACTACTTTCAAAGTTGTCTGGCTTGTCTGTGTTTCCCTTTGAATTTTATTCAGTTTTTTCCCTGTACTTTAAGAAAAAATGGGTTCAATGACCTTCTTTTCTCTTTTTTTCTGTGACTGCTTTGCTAGCTTGCCTCTCTTACCCTGCCTTTCTTTCTCTTACTATTTCTTCTCCTACAAAAGAGAAACACAATTCTTGTGACAAATGTACATAGTCAAGCAAATCAAGTGGATGTTTCATGTTGTGCTTTTGAGTCCATCAACCCCTCTGCGAGAAGATGCTATGGGTACTATGCTTTGTCATTAGTCCTCTGGGGTTGTGGTCAATCATTCAAAGTTATTATTCTTGGCAGTTTTATTGGTATTATAGAAATTGTTCTCCTGGTTCTACTCATTCACTTTTCTTAAGTTCATAATAGTTTTTCTTATAGCACAATATTATTGTTCCATTCATTTCCCACAATGTGATCAGCCATTACCTAGTTGAAGGGCACTCCCTTAGTTTCTAGTTCTTTGTTAAAACAAAAGTAAAGCTACCAGCATTTTCATAAATGTGAGTCTTTTTCTTTACTCTTTGGGGATATGAGCCTAATTGGGGATATTAGCCTGAATTAAAAGATATATATGGGTTAGTGACTTCTGAGGTTTAGTTCCAAATTATATTACAGAATGACTGGACCAATTCACAGTTCCACTACCAGTACATTAATGTGCCTGTTTTTCCTCAGTTCCTTCAACAATTGTTATTATTTTCTCCTCCTCCTCTCCCCTTCCCTCCCCTCCTCTACCTCCTATCTCCTTTTCTTTCTCCACTTTCTTCTCTCCTCTGCCCTTTTTTTGGTCATTAGGGTTACTTATTAGTAAGTGTCTAATACAAGATTTGAACTCAGGTCTTCCCAAGGATAGGAACGAAGGAGGTTTTGAGTTCAACTGGATAGGGATAAAAATACAGAAAGAGTTAGCAGAAGAAAACTGCTTTGACTGTAAGAGAAATAGGTGGCACCAGGAGAAACAATCTTACCAGAAGGTAAAGTCGTGAAGTAGTAGGACTCCTCACCCCATCTCTTGACTTTAACTGCCAGTTGTCTTCTCCTAAGGCTGTTTGTGAAATATGACATGAAGACCACAGGAATGGAGTGGCACCTCTCTGTAAGGAAGAAAAAAAGTACGTGACTACTCACACCCACCAGATCTTTGTACCTGGAGCAAAGGACCTACTGCCTCACCCAAGTTATGGTTCTGTCTTTAAGGTCCCTTCCAGGTACAATGATCCCTAGTACAATGGGACGCCATCCATATTTGTGTGGGAGTATAGGACTTGCCGTCGCCTAGAAAGTCATGGGTAATATCTAATACCTAAAAAGTAATATCTATTTCCTAATAAATCTCAAACCTTTCCTGCCAAATCTCTTAGTTAGTTATTTCTATGTTGTTCTCCTCCTAGACTACTTGAATATATTTGAACATATGGAAGAACAAACCATGCTGTATTGAAAGTCTTCTTTATGATGTCTATGTGAATAGATAAATGACAGGATCATTGATTTAGAACCTGGAGGGACCTTAGTGGGTCATCTAGTCCAACGCCCCGATTTTACAATAAGGAAAGTGAGACCCAGTAAGTTTAAGTGACTTGGTCACATAGGTAATAAGTGAGAGTTAGAATATGAACCCAGGCTCAGACTTCACATCCAGTGATCATTGCACTATTATGCCATCATTAGGCAAATGAATTCAGATGGTTAAGGGCTTAATGAATACTGTTTATTCATTCATTCGTTGTTTGCTCAGAATAGCTGGAATCGGTCATTTTACTTTTCTGTAGGGCTTGTAAGGGTTCTCATCTGAGGATACTGTTAATTTTTTGGTCTTTTGAAGAATGATCAATTGTTATTTATTTTCCGGACAAGTTTGAATGTGTTTTGGAGTTTGGGCCTAGAAGGGTTTATATGACTTCAGTCAACCATGCATCTTTTTTTTTTCTTTTTGCGGGGGGGAAGGCAGGACAGTTGGGGTTAAGTGATTTGCCCAAGGTCACACGGCAAATGTTAAGTATCTGAGGTGGGATTTGGACTCAGGTCCTCCTGACTCCAGGGCCTGTGCTCCATTCACTGCACCAGCTAGCTGCCCCCAATCCCTGCATCTTTAGAACACAATGTTTGACTGTTTACTGTACAGTGATGATTTGTTAATAATAGGTGGTACTTCTTACCTCCATAAACACCACCAACACATGTTTAGCCAGCAGTTGTTGATGATAACATGTTAGCTTATCCATACCCTTTTCTGCCTCTCTTCCCCTCTTTTTCCTTGCTAATCTTTTGGACAGTTCATTCTGTTTGTCAGGGTATTCCCCATAAACTGATCATTCCCTTCCTCTCTTCTACCCCCTATCCAATAGGAGGGATGCCAATCTGTCAAATGTTGCTGCTGATTAAAACCTCTGAAAAAAGGTTTACTGGGAGAGGAGTTTGAAGCTAAAGGCTAAATTGAAGTTGGAGGATTATCAATGGATTTCATTTATCCCTACTATCCGTGAGTCCTGGGGGCATCTTGCCTTCTGTGATAGCCTCCTCTGTCTTCAGACCCGGCTTTTAAGAACTTTTCCCCTTATGCAAGTTTCCCTCAGGGGACTAAATTAATTCTGCTAATGAAGTAATAGGGTTATATGCATGGTAGCTTAAAGAACATAGAAGCAGGAAGGACAACTGCAATGTTAGAAATCAGTTCAAGGAGACCCAGTGTGAGCCCATTAATAAGGTACATGGGGCCTACAGAATTATCTGCTTATGACTAACCCCAGTGTGGCAGTGGGCTCTTGGAGGCAACCACAAAATATTTTGTTGGCATGTGACCTTCTAATTTCCAAGAAACTTATTTAAACGAGGAGAAACAAGGCCTTTTCAACTCTGGCTAGTTCTGAGAAGAAAAAATGAGTTTTGCAGAGGACTATGGCCTTTTCAATGGGTACATAAATGGTTTCATGGTCTCCAAGGTAAGAATGTTACATAATGTAAGAAACAGTGCGTTGGGAGGAAAACATTTTGTTTTGTAACTCTAGCTTGGCCAAGCTGTGTCAGCATAACTGAGCAGTTGAACAATGCTCATTCTTTAACGGTGATCATAGTTATTTACTTCAATTGGGAAAGAAAAAAGAAGAATAGAAGAGATGTGCTTAGTGGACTTTGTAGCCTTTACTTAGATGATGAGGCATGTTCTATCCATGCCTGTTGTTATTTGTCCAAGGGCCTTCCGTGAATTTGACTCAGTTATGGTGATGAGACCAATTTGTTTTACTATGGAGGCCAGTCAATAAATACTAAGTGCCTGCAGTGTGCTAGACACTAATTTATGCACAGAGGATACAAAGAAGGGTGAGAGTCCTAGCCCTTGGGGAGTTCACAGTCTAATGGGGGACTGATGTGCAAACAACTATAAGTGCAAACAAGATGTGTTCAGGAAAAACTGGAAGGGATTAACATTGAGAGGGATAGGGAAAGACTTTTGATAGAAAGTGGGATTTTAGTTGGGACTTGAGGAAGTCAAGGAATTGAGACAGCAGAAATGAGGAAGGAGAGCATTGCTTGCATGAGGGACAGCCAGTGCTAATATGCAGGTGGGTGGATGGCAGGCTATTAATATGAATTTCTTTTTCCTTTCCTTTCCCGTTTTTTTTTCTTCTTTGGACTTTCCCTCTGATTGTATAGCTACAGGGAGCTCCCTCTCCCAATATAGATCACATTCACTGTAATATAGCCTTACAGAACCGCCTGTAGCACTGAGTTCAGTGACTCATCCATACTCACGTCTTATAGACAACATATGGCAAAGGTGGAACTTGGAGCCAGCTGGCTGGGTCAGCTCTCCATTCACTCTGCTGATGCTTCTTGATTATAGTTCTCATGAAATCAGAAGGGGATTAATGAAATCTGTTTCATGTAGAACCTTGGAAATAAAGACTGATTTTAGTGTCATTCAGCATTTGCAATAGGCAGAAAGAGGACACCAAATTTAGTCTGTATGAGCAGACATTGGGATAGTCATGTTCCCTTCGCATTGTCACTGATAAAGCCTGTATTTTCATGACATTTCCCAAAAGCTTATTAGATTGATCTTCATGGGCAAAACTATGATACACAAACAGATAAAAAGGGTTGCCCCTTGCTTGATGTAACATCTGTGGCTCAGTTATAGTGAAAAACAAAACGGTTCAGACTTTGGTAACTTGTAATAAGTTGGAGCAAAAGAAGAAATTAAAATAGAATGATCCTGTGAGCCAAGATAGGCTTAAAGGCAACCACATATATTACTCAGATATATGACTCTGCAGTTTCTTTTTGGCAAAATTTATTTTGCCTGGAGGTTTTTTCTATAATAAATTTTCCACTAACCCATTCCAATTGTAAGAAGTCCTTCAGGAATTTCACTATCCAGTATCTTTCTCCTGCCTGAACTGGTCATTTAAGATTTCATTCGTGATTCTGTGCCTGTGTGTTTTCTTCCTTGTTTTCACTCCATTAAGCCAGCTATCCTGAAAGTGTAGACCTGCTAGGAGTTCACAAGGTCCAACTAGTTTTCACAATAACACTAAGGTATTTACATTTCTAATAGATTGGGATCCTCAATAATTTTAAAGCTTTAAAGGGATCTTGAGACCTGTGAATCACTGTCATAGGTGGTTTCAAGAATTACTTAAATGCTACCAAGGGTTGAAATAGGGAGGGAAGGTACCTGGGGAAACTTTACCTATTAAGACTCTTTCAGCTACTTCTTTTTGATGCTCCTCTTTTCCTTTCTGCCTTTGTCACGGCAAGGTTTGTATTAGAAACAAAGAGGCAAATACACTTTCTTCCTTGTCTTGGCCCTCTCCCATCCCTGTTATCTGCAACAAGACAGAAAACACTAAATTTGGAGTTGCTAGAACCCTGTTTGAGGACCTGTCTTTGCCACTTGATAACCATGTGACTAAGGATTACTGTTTCCTTATCTAAAAACTGAGGTTAACCATAGTTTGTAACCTAACTCACAGGGTTGTTATAGGAAAGCTAAGTGCTGTGTAAAAGGAGATGTTGTTGAATATTTCTGTTCCCTCCTCTCCTTTCTCCCACAGATGCTAATAACCCCGTACCTTATGGACCAGTTCATTTTTCAGAATGTTCAAGTCTACATACAAAACTCATTGAAAAAGCATTATGTCTCTTAACTCATTAAGCTCCCAATAAGTATTTTCCCCAGAAGAATAAAGCATTCTAACTCTTTTTTGCTTTGCTTATTATAAGGCTATGTTTACTGCCTGTGAATTGGGAGTGTTTGACCTCTTGGAATCTGAAGGGTTCCTGACCTTTGATGTCATTGCTGATCGCTTAGGCACCAATTCCCAAGGAATGGAGCAATTACTTGATATCTGTGTGACCCTGAAGCTACTAAAAGTGGAAATGAAGAGAGAAAAAGGTAAATATAATAGGAATAGGATCCTCAAAGGAATGTCCTTATCATTTTAAATTACAGTGTCCTAAAGATGGGGAAGCAGCATGGTGCAATAGAAGAAGCACAGGCTTTGTAGTGAGAGTGTTTAAATTCAGAGGTGGATATCCTGCTGCCTCAATGTCACATGTGGCCTTCTAGATCCTTAAGTGTGGCCCTTTGACCAAACTCAAATGGATTCAGTCGAAAGGCCACACTTGAGGACTTAGAGGACCACATGTGGTCTCGAGGTCACAGGTTCCCCACCTCCTGTACATTCATATCCTCTGATACTCTGTGTATGACCTTAGGAAATTCATTTAGTCTTCCTGTGTCCCACTTTCATCACCTATGAAATGAGGGAGTTGGGCTAGATGACTCTGATGTTCTTCCTTCCCTGCATCTGTGATGCTATGGTTTGGAAGGGCCATTTTTGCTAAGCCATACACAAGCAGAAATCTGGTGTAGTGCATCACTGACAGGCGGTCATTTTGCTTCTACTTTAGCATCAGTAGTGATGGGAAAATAAGAAGCTTTAAAAGAGGGGGAATAGATGAGAACTACTTTTTTAAGGTTTAGGGACCTCTAGTAATAAGCTTAGAGGAGTTCAGATAAGGACGATGAGATTATTTAAAATATTATTTTAAACACATACTCTTTAGTCTCAGGAAGGTCTTGATTAAAGGAGAAGAATGAGTAAATCTGGTCCTCAGTAGCAATAGTGGGGTTATACTGCTTATGAATGGAGCATGCAGTTATTGAGTTGTTTCCACTCTTGATGGCAGACCTAGAACCAAGATAGTTTTGAACAGGACACAGATGGGCTACCTTGGACAACTGTATTCTGTAGGCTGAATTTTTATTCATTCAAACTTCAAATTATCAAGTAATTCTGGGCCCACGCCTGGCAGGGCTGTGTCTTGGAATAAGTTCACAGGGCATTCTTTAAAGATAATGTGTACAAAATATGGTGCCAGATTTTATGAATTCTTGTATTATCTACTTCATGGGATAATCTTTCATAAAGTGTCTTATAAATTGTAAAGCAATATATAAATGTGAGCTCATATTAAATGTCCAGTAGGAAGTCAAAGTTATTTGATATCTTAAAGGCAGTCTAGCAGAGTGGTTAGAGAGACAACCTTGGAGTCAGGAAGCCTGCCCAGGGTTAGAGTCTTACTTCTGGGATACACTAATTGGACGATCATTTTAGGTCACTAACTCTTTATGACTTTAAGTTACAGGTAACTTACTGTAGCAGCAACCACACTGGCATACCCAGGAAGGCTGCTAGCACAGGTTCTTAGATTTGCTTTACTAGGAAAGCTAGATGCTTAAGGGGTCAACAGTCTTTTAAAATTACATTCACTAGTTAAGGGGAAAAGTCAATACCCTGAAATTCAAAGAAAAGAGAAGCAGATAAATAAAGACTAACAGACAGGGCTCTGGCTGCCTAAATCAAAGCAATAATGCTCTACACTTTGCATACTTCCCTGGATCAAGAGAGCCTTTACATCTGAGCAGTTGGGGAGCTCTGAACATATGGTCACTCAGAGTCTCAACCAGGGAATCAGAAGATCCTTCTCATAAGTGAGCCCTAAAAGCAAAATACCAACTCAGAGTATATATACACTTCTCAGAGCCAGAAGGCATCACAACTCTCTGTAGCACCCATGAAATATTCATAGCACTGATGGTAACCACAAATATGCTGGCACAGTTTTCAATAACAAAATATAACAGACTCTTCACATAGAAGACAGAAGTAAGACATTTATTCAGACACCAGAAAGCCAAATCCCAACAACAGGAAGCTGAATCCATCATAGCAACAAAGAAGTTAATAAGCCATTACACAGAAGTGAGCCATACTATTCTTTAGCCTTTCCACAAACACTCACAAGCCTAACTGTCTCCTGGGGTGTGTCCTCTCCTTCCTCCAGTTCTAAGTGCTCTGACTCCTAGCTTCCTGTGGGCTCTGCTGCACTCTTCAGCAAACTCCTCCTACCACAGGCTCCATGTGATTATATTCAGCCTCTTGGGGGAGGGAAGATCTTCAAATCAGGGAAGATCTTCAAATTCCCATTCCCATTACACTCTCATGACTCAGTGCCTAATTAGTTATTAGCAAAAGGTATGAAAGCCTTCCTACAAGAAAGCCTCCCCTAAGCAAGTTTCCCTTAATGGGCTCCACTTGAAGCCAATTAATGGGTGGGGAAAATCTTCCTAGCACATTAATATTATACTTGCTGATCTTCATGGGTGCAGGGAGTTTTTACGTGTTCAAACTATAAAAAAAGAGTTATGACATTTAATATAAAGATGTAGTAAAGGAACACAGTCTTTGATGAATTCAAGGCATCTGGCTCAGATATATTGCATCCTTAGGTACTTAAAGAAAGAATTTGTGATTGCTGAGTTATTATCAGTGACATTTGAAAGATCATGGAGTAACTCAGGGCTGGAGATTGACAAATTTCTGATTTTCAAAAAAAGAGAATAGAGTTTGCAAAATGTAGGCCAGTGAACTTGACTTCAATTCCTGAAAAAATTCTATGTTAGTAAAGAAATAGTGAAGAAAATAGTTGAAGAAATAGAAATTATGATCACAAAACATCAGCATGGCTTTAGCAAAGATAAATCATAGAGACTAATCTTAATTTCTTATTAAACTGGTAGATCGAAGCAATGCTAATGTTATGATTTAACTAGGTTTTAGAAAAATATTTGATAAAGGATGTCATGTTATTCTTTTGGACAATTGGAGAGATGTTGGCTGGATCCTCTGAGATACATTAAGAACCAGTTGGACAGTCAGACTCTGAAAGCAGTTGTTAATAGGTCCATGCCAATTTTGAAGTTGCCAGTGGAATTCTGAGTGATATATGTCTGTTTTTTTTACATTTTTATCAGTGACTCAGATAAAAATGTATTTGGGATGCTCCTCACATTTTCAGTGCCACAGAGCTGGGAGAAGCTTTGGATAGGATGACAGGGTGACAAAGACAGAATTAAAAAAGACCTTGACTGGTTATAATTTTGGACCAAATCTAATAAGATGAAATTTAATAGGTCTAAATTTAAAGTCTTATACTTGTGCTCAAAATACATCTACTTAACAAGTACATGATGGGTGATATTTGGTTGGACAGTAGTTTGGAAAAAGACCCTGGATGCCTTAGTAGAATGAAAACCAAAAGGATTTAACAATGTGATGTGGTAGTCAAAAAAGAAAAGTGATCTTGGGCTATATGAAGAGATGAATATTTTCTAGAATTAAGGAAGTAATAATAGATCTTGGTCCAGGTCAGAACAGATGTGGAGTGTTAGGTTCAGTTTTAAGTATCACAGTTTTGGAAATACATGGATAAATTGGAGTGCAATCAGAGGAAGGCAAATAAACTAAAGAAGAGCCTTCAGTCTATGTCATAAGAGGAATGAATGATTGAGGGAATTAGGGATCTTTAGCATAGAGTATAGGAGCCTTAGGAGTACATGATAATTTTTAAGTATTTGGAATTTGATAATGTAGATGGTGCAGTGAATAGATTGCTGGCCCTGGAGTCAGGAGGACCCGAGTTCAAATCTGGCCTCAGACACTTACTGGCTGTATGACCCTGGACAAATAAAATAACCCCGTTTGCCTCAGTTTCCTCATCTATAAAATGATTTGGAGAGGAAAATGGCAAATCACTCTAGTATCTTTTCCAAGAAAATCCCAAATGGGCTCAGGAAGAGTCAGATACGACAATTCCACAACAATGATGTGGAAGAGGGGTTAGATTTGTTTTGTATAGTTCCAGAGGAAAGAACAAGAAACAGGAAGTCACAAAAAGAGCAATTTAAGTTTTATGTACAGAAAAATTTGATAATTGAAAGCTATTCACAAGTGAATGGTTTGTCTGGTGGTTGGTGAGTTCCCTCTCATTGGATGTCTTCAAGTAAAGGTTGGATTTTCACTTTTTGTCATGTTGTGTTGGGATTGTTCTTTGAGGATATGGATTGGACTACAAGTCCACTAAGGCCCCTTCCATATTTGAAATTCTATGTCTGATAATAATATAAAACTATTGCATAATCATTGGTTTCTGTTTTAATCCTGTAAACCCAGACTTTCAACATATTATATGATGATTATATGATTATAAGAAAATTTTTTTCTTGATATCATGCCTTCAGTTTTATAGAGAACTTATTATAGGACAAGAGAATTTAAAAGCTAGAAAGGAATTGGGGTGGGCATATGGTGTAATGGAAAGAAAATCTTGCCTCTGATACCTGTGAGATGTTTTGATTGTCTCTAAATTGCTTATCCTCTCTGAACCTCAGTTTCCTCATCTTTAAAATGGGGACAATAGATTTAGATCTGGAAGGGACTTTAGGTGAAATACTGAGAAAGACCTCAGCTTAGACCAAAGTCTCCCCACTGCATCCAGGGCCATTGCCAGTCGTCCTGACCTATGTCTTGCCACTGGACTCTGATGACTCTGGAGGAGAGAGTGAGACTGATGACTTTGCACAGCCCTGCCTCTCTTAAATCCAATTCACTTGCAAGTCAAGACATCAGCCTCCTAATGTCCCTGGTCTTCTTCAAGATGGAAAGATGGGCAACAAACAACAATAAGAATAATGACATCTATAGTCCTACCTCGTAAGGATGCTATGATGGTCAAATTAGATGCAAATGACTTTGCTAGTCTTTAAGTGCTCCAAAATTGTCTACTATTATTCTTAATCTTCCTTTCCTTGGTCTTTAATCCCTATAGCAAGGGAACTTTACTGGTCTGGTCTCTAAGGCGCACTAGCTTGCTCTACCCCTTTTGTAGAACTTAAGGTTTTATAAACCTAGGAAGACCATAAAAGTCTTTGGACTGAGTCTTGCTTACTTAGCTAAGCTGATATTATTTGACACTAAAATTCCCTGCTCAATTTTTTAACAGGTCAAGATTCCACTCTCTCTTTTGCTTTCAATGCATCTTCTAATGATGGCCAAAGAGGCATGTTTTCTTGATCGTTAGGGATGTTTCAGAACACTGGGTTCAGTGGCTTCAGATAATGGCTTTTAATGATTCCTGCTTATAACTTTCTTTGCTCCCTAAATGTGTTTCTTTACAGTAAATGAATAGGATATTGATGAGAATTTTTCAGACACTCCTATTTACCCCTTACTCTACTACTGACTTATTGTGCAGATGGTTTTCCTAGGATAAATATGCCTTCTCCGCTCTGAGAAGTAGCGTCAAAGAATCGAATTCTCTTTATCTTTTTGTTAGCGCTAAGTCCCAAGCCATGATAGCACTTTTGGCAAATATCTCAGTGTCAAATCTATCTCTCTAACTATATCCCCAGTAAACACCTGAACACCATTCCCAGTAAGTACAATAACAAATGCTGGTGGTTAGCATTGTTTAGGGGGACATTTAAAAAAATTTACTTTTAATTTGTAACATTGAGTTCCACAAGTTTTTGAGTTCCAAATTTCTCTCCCTCACTATTCTGCCTCCTCCACCCTCTAGTGGCATGCAATCCCATGTAGGTTCTACAAATACCTTCACATTAAACTTTATTCAAGTTGTAAATTAGGATTATAACCAATGGAATCAACAATCAGAAAGCAGCAACAAAATGAAACAAAAAAGAGAGTAAGTAGTTTGCTTCAATCTGCAGGCAGACTCTGTAATTCTTTCTCTGGATGATAACCCTTTCCATCATGAGTCTTTTGGAGATGTCTTCTAACCTTGCATTGCTGAGATGAGCCCAGACTATCAAAGTCAGTCATCGCAGATACTATGTGTCTGTAGCTGTGTACAGAGTTCTCCTGGTTCTGTTCTCCTCCCTCAGCATCTGTTTATATAAGTCTCTCCAGGTTTTTATGAAGTCTGTCTGCTCTTATTTCTTATAGCACAGTAGTATTCCATTACATTAATATGCCACAGCTTGTTCAGCCATTCCCCAGTTGAAGGGCATCCCCTTGATTTCCAGTTCTTTGCCACCACAAAAAGAGCTGCTATGAATATTTTTGTATATATGGGTCCCTTTCCCACTTGTATGATCTCTTTGGGATACAGCCCTAGAAGTGGTATTTCAGGGTCAAAGAGTATGCACATTTTTATAGCCCTCTGGGCATAGTAGAAGGGCATTTAAAACAAAGGAAGGTAAACAGAGATACTCAGAGGAAAAGGCTTAAGTGTCGGGTTAAGGAGTGATAGGAGAGAGAGGAGGGCAGTAGGTGCTACAGTGGATAATGTGCCAGGGAAGACTAATTTCCCTGAGTTTGAATCTGACCTCAGACACTGACTAGCTGGGCAAGTCACTTAACTCTGTTTGCCTCATTTTCCTCATTTATACAATGAACTTGAGAAGGAAATGACAAACCACTCCAATATCCTTACCAAGAAAACTCCAAATGGGGTCACGAAGAGCCAGACGTGACTGAAGAACCACTGAACACAGGAGAGAAAGGTGATACCAAATCACCACCTTTGGGTCCAGGAGTGTTTCGGCTCGCAGCTCCTGTCCCAATGCACATCATGCTGATTAGTTCGTCACAGAGTCCTAGCCCCTTTCTTTGGTGGTTTCCCTTCTCCAAGCTTCCTTTCTGCAAGCTGCATGTAGCTTGTCTGTACCTGAACACAGTGAAGTTTCCAAAGCCATGCAGAGCTGTGGCCTATTATTCTTCTCCCTTTATTCTTTCTGTTACACTGAAGGGTCTAATTTGCACTTCATAAAAGGATCACCTGGTGAGGCTGATTTAAAAAAAAAATTTATTGACTTGTTTATTTACTTTTAGTTTACAAGATTCATTTACAGAATCACTTAAGTTTCAGATTTTTCCCCCTCCCTTTCCCCCCCACCCCCATGGTGGTGTGCAATCATGTATGGGATCTGCCAACACTTTCACATTGTACAATAGTCTTGTTGTATAGAA
>JAQQSW010003600.1:0-14652 GCA_028646575.1 Pseudocheirus occidentalis | reverse complement strand
ACTCCCCCCTTTTTCATATTTGTATAATCTATTCACACACCCCAGACATGAAAGACAACAAGCTTTACCTCCTTCCTCTTTTCTACACTAGAGTATTCCTTTTATGTTTCCTTGCCTTTCCTTTCTTGAAACTCCCATATTCTTATCACAAAGCTCCCTAAGTGTGAGTAACACTACGTTAACCAGTTTGCGTACAGCAGCTCTCAGATGACGGGATTGTACCATACCACTAAATTTAATTTATTGCTTTACTTACCCACTCATTTTTACCAGGGTGAGCAAATGAAGCCAGGGATGGGAAAATGAACAAGTGAACATAAACTATTGGGAAATGGGGCAATAGTGTCTAGCTAGGATCTCCTCTATATCCTTCTTCTCCAGGTGCTCATACAGGACTGAGATATCTGGTCTGATCCTGTCCTAGGGATATGACTGGCATCTTTCAAACTCACTGTTATGACCAAAGCAGTGTAGCTAGATGGAGATGGGATTTCCAAGAAGAGTAAGTGCCTGATTCAGGAAATAAGTGGAAGACTTTTCACTTCCCAAGAGGATGCTTGTATCTGAGCATCCAAACTCAAACTATCTTTTTGGATTTATGGGTGTTATGATTGGCCTAAAGACAAAGTGGGAGGCTTGAATCTGAGCTACTGGATTGAATTCGCTGGAACTCCTGGGTTTTTGGTTTGGCTGCAGATGAAAAGGAATTTGGGATGCCTGGGCTTGGGAAGAACCGTTGGTAGAAAAGAGATGCCTGTGGTGATTTGATGTAGTTAGTTTTATTCCTTTTCTTTTTCTATTATAAGGAAAGCTGTGCAATTATTGCCATGTTTATGTAACTGAACTCCATTAAAATTCAACAGGAAAGTGAAGAGGGTGAGGTTTCCAGGGGATAGGAAATGAGAGTTTGATAGGACAAATCCATTCTCGCCTCTTAGACTAATGATATGAGCACTGCTGTCCTCAAAAGGACAGAGCCTGATGGTAGAGGAAACCAGTTGTCTGAGAGCATAGAGAACTTGTCATTAATTCATAGTATGGGATGGAGTACATAACTTTATATTGGATGGAGTTTATTACCACAGGAGTGAGTATGACCAACAGCACTTGACTCTTATTATTGAATTGGGTCAGATACTCAAGTCATCAATACCCTGCTATTGGGCAAAGTAGGATAGTAGAATCAAAGATTTAGAGCTGAAAGACACCAAGTCATTTTGCTTAACATGCTAATTTTTAGATGAGCAAACTTAAATCCAAAGAATTTTGAATGTGACTTGCCCCAGTCTTTCAGTAAGTAGAGGAACAAGGATTCAGATCCAGACCGTCAGACTCCAAATCCAGCTGTCTTTCCATCAAACTGTCTTTTCTCCTTAAATTCATTCTAATCCTCTGACCCAAACAGCAGAGTATGATTGGTGGCGGCACTCAGGGTAATTTCTGGTCTTTGCATCTATACTTTTTCACACTTCTGTACTTACAGTGACACTGTGCTCATTCTTACATCCCAGGGAAGCTGAGAATTATTAGAGAATGCCTGTAGGTTTCATAGTCCACTAGGGGGAAAAAAAGGGGAAAAAAATCTGTGTGTGATTGTATTATGTACCTATCTAAGAGGTCTGGGTTAAGGACTCTGTAAAATTACTGCTACATGTGGTCAATGTCAGAGACCTTGTCTGAGTGAATTGCTAAGAGCATGAGAAGACATTCTTTTCCCTGTAATCTTGACCCACATCTGTTATCTTCCTGACCTGCCCCTGATCCTCATATGGGAATTGGCATTTCTCCTTTCTGGATTCACTGTTTGTCTTGTCTTAGCTTGACTGTTACTGATTTTGGTTTTAGACTTTAGACCTTTGGTTTCAAGTATATCCAATGCACCCCTCCCCTTAACCTGTCCCTGGTCATGTCCCTGTAAGCCCATGTAAGCCTGTTTGGCTGGCATGAATTAGATTCCTTTCCTTGACTCAGGGCTCTCTATCCATCTTCATCAGCAGACATTTGGTAAAAAAAAAACAACAACACAACACTGTATACCCACCACTTATCTGGCCACCCTCAGTGGCTGCTTGCAGCATGTATCTGTGGAATAGAGATAGCTACTTGGGCCCCAATTCAATTATATTCCTGCCATTCTTCCCCCTCTTATTTTTCTTATCTTTTAATATTTTTGTCTCTTTGTTTCTCTTTGTATGTCTTTCTCTGTCTCTGACTCTGTCTCTTTTTCTCTCTTTCTTGCCAATCCCTCCCCCCAAGTCTATTCCCACCTGGTGATGCTATTGGCCTAGGACCAGTCTAGTTAAATTCATAGAGGCTAATCACCAGATGGGCTTTGGGGTAATGACATTTTTAGACACAGCAACTCTGGAAGAGTATTGGCTTGCTTATAAATCTCAGATCCTTCAAGTTTCAACATATATATTTTTATATTTCCATCTATATCTATATTTCTATAATTTGCCCTTCCCTCTCTCACTTCCTTCCTTCCTTCCTTCCTTCCTTCCTTCCTTCTTTAATTTCTTCCTTCCTTCTTCTCTTTCTTCCTGACCTACTAAGTTCTTAAAGATAATTACTTAGCCCTTATTCCTTTCTTAGCTGGTTGACTGACCTGTCATTTCATGAACATATTATCTCATAAAATCTCATTTTCTGCTGTTGGGTTCTCTGGTCATTCTCTCTTCCTGTCAGACCCCCTGTCATCTGTATTTCCATGGCCTCCAGTATTTACTCAGTGACAGATTGGCACTCACTGTGTAAAGAAAACTGAAGGAAAATGCTTCAAAAGGAGTTTCTCCTACTCCACTTTGTTCCTGACCGATGCCAGCCAGCCATGGGCTCATATTCTTACTTGAATGCTCTTTCTAGGGATGGTTCTTCCAAGATTGAGTAAAGGAGTCACCAGGGTACAGCACTAAGACATCAGGAAGGATTGTTCCCTGGTGACCTTAGGCAGCCTGTAGTAACTTGAGTGGGGATGGGGAACCAGTGTGAGCATTCTCCATTTTATGAACAGATTATGCACCCAAAGTCAATTGTATGAAACTTGTATTTTTCCTAAATAATTCTCTACAGTATTGTGCATGACCAACTTTGATAGACTTAGCTTTTCTCAGCAATACAATGATCTAACACAGTTCCAAAAGACTCATGATGCTATCTACATCCAGAGAAAGAACCAAGGAGTCTGAATGCAGATTGAAGCATACTATTTTTCTCTCTTTTTTTCTCATGGTTTTTCTCTTTTATTCTGAATCTCCTTTCACAACATGACTAATGTGGAAATATGTTTAATATGATTGTACATGTATATCCTATATCAAATTTCATGCCATTTTGGGGAGGGAGCAGGGAAGAAAGGGGGAAATTTGGAACTCAAAACCTTATAAAAGTGAATGTTGAAAATTAAAAATAAATAAACACACACACAACCCATTCCCCCCCCCCCATAATGCTCTACGAGGGTGATAGGTTTCCAGGGTAGCCCACAGAAGCCTATTTAACCTATAATATACTATGAATATTAATAGTACTATTTCAACTATTGCTGGGATTCTATTCACTTTAACAGATGCACATTAAAGACTTTCTGTGTGCAAGGTTAAAACATCATGCCAATAGATAGAGGACACATCTGAGAGTCTGAAAAACTTCAATTCCCCGCTCTTACACATTGAGCAGGTGACCACTGGCAAGTCATTTAACCCCTCAGTGCCCAAGGCAACTCTCTAAGGCTCCAAGTTGTTAATGAGGGGCTGGGAATTTCTATGCCTGGAGCTCCTTACACTGAGCAAATTGCAGGTCAAAATTAAAAAAAAAAGTTCAAGGTATTGGGGATCCAAGGGAAAATGCAACAGTCTCTGCCTTCAAGGAGCTTACATTCTAAATCTTAAAATCAAAGGCCCTTCTGTAAAGCTGTAGGAGAAAACATCTCAGCTTGTGAAACAAAGGGATGTTTACTCCTTTGGCGACCAGGAATGTAAACTTCCTTTTCTTTGCTTCAAGAGTTATTCATAAATCTGATGTTTGTAAGTCAGGGGCAGCTTGCACATTGTTTGCTGTTTCTTTACAAGGTTGGATTTATCTCATTGACAGGAAACTGTTCTGCTAAAGCTTAATGCTCCCTCTGTCCCCCTAATGCATCGTCCCTTTGTCTTGGCTGCTGATAGAGCCATCATTCCGCCACAGATCTTGACAAGAAGAACTGACACTTGTACCAATAGTAAAGTCATTCAAATATTACTCCGTCTGAGCTAGATTCTGTCCATCACCTGCCCCAGAAACTTAGTGCTCAATTTTCTGATACGCAGTGTCTCAGATATCAGACCTGATTTCATAGTCTGAAACTGGTTGGTCCTCTTGAGCACTGCTACTCCCTTACACTGACCATTCCCAAGGCTGCCGCCTACTGCTCTCCTGACTTCCCGCTGGTTATTACTCACTTCCCCGAGTAATCCAGAGTGAGGCTCTTAGACCCACATGGCTCCATTCTGCGTGATGGATGGTTCCGAATAAGACTTCCATTAGCTGGCACGTCAGTGCTGTAACTTACGACCACTCTGGCATGCCAGACAGCTGTTTTCATGAGGTCACTTATCATCTCCGTCTAAAGCCGGCTGCTTCTCTTGCACGAGGTCCACCTTTCAGTTCAAATTAATTTCTCATTCCACATCAGGTTGACAAGAAAGCTCATTCACTCCTCATTTACAAAACAGGCTTCAAAAATATAGTAAACACCCAACATCTGAACGTCGACTCCCATCAAAGGGCGACATCTGAGGTCTTTAAACGCCCAAGGAACCATCCTCTAGAATGGGCTTGTGGGGCTATGAGAGAAGACAGGAAAAGATTCACTCAGCATACATTTATTTGGGGAACTGTGTAGGGCCAAGTAAAGAGCACTGAACCTGGAATCTCAGGGTCTGAGTTCAAATTTTGTCTTTGCCTCTTATTACCTGTGTGACCCTTAAACAAATCACTTCACCTCACTTGAACTCAATTTCCCCCTCTGTAAAAGGAGAGAATTGTAGTACATGACCTCTGAAATTTCCTTCTAGCTCTGAATCAGTGGTCCTGTGATTTCTATGATTACAGTTCAATTAAATATAGTAATAGCTAACATAATTCTAGTGCTAGGTATGGTGGTAAGGTGCTTAACATTTATTATTTCATTTGATCTTTGCAACAACCCTGGGAAGTAAGGTCCTATTATCATTTCTATTTTCTATATGAGGAAAAGGAGGCAAACAGCAGTGAAGTGAATTATCTAAGATCACGCAGCTAGTAAATGTGCAAGGGCAGATTTGAACTCAGATCTTCCAAACTCCATGTGTGGGACTTTATCTACTGCACCACCTACCTGCCCAATATCATGTAACTAATGATCACATGGGATCTCATATCACCTTAAATATAATATATGATATATTAATATATTCAACTAATTGTTTAATTAATATATAAATAAATATATCACTTTAAATATACTGAAGAATTGTTTGGGGGAAGTTAGTTGAGACAGATTTTGGAAAGAGGACAAATGCAAGAGATTCTTGTGTACAAAGCAGAAAGGATGGAGAAAATAGCTCAAGTTATTGAAGACTTCATAGAAAACTGTCTGTGGCTTGACCTACAGAGGTCTGTGCCTGGAAAATCAGTCAGAGAGGACCTTGTCTCAGTTCAGTTTAGTTTAATTGAATTTAATTTGATTTGAGTGGATCTAACACACATTTATTAATTGCCTACTAGTTGTGTGCTACTGTGGTAGGCTGAGAATACCAGCATTAAAGTGAGTAGTATATGTACCCATGAACTTTATATTCTACCAGGACAGGGGGAACCACATATACACAAATAAAAATGCATATCTGAATAAATATAAAACTACTGGGGTGGGGGGAGTGGACAAGCAAATAGAAAGAAGAGCAACTGGAAGAATGAGGAAGTCTCTTGTTGGAGGTGAGTTTTTAGTTGACTCTTGAGGGGAGCTAAGGGATTGAGAGAGATAGGTGGAATGAAGGAAACCATTTCAGATCTTGGGTAGTGAGGTGGCTCTAGAGCTGTGGGTCTGGAGTTAGGAAGACTCATTTTTGTGAGTTCATATCCAGACTCAGACATATACTAGCTGTATGACCTTGGGCAAGTCACTTTACCCTGCTTGTCTCAGTTTCCTCATCTGTAAAATGAGCTAGAGAAGGAAATGACAAACCACTCCAGCATCTTTGCAAAGAAAACCCCCCAAAAGATCACAAAAAGTTAGACATGACTGAATGACTGAACAATAACATTCCAGGTGTGAGGGGCAATGTATACAAAAATATGGAGGAGGGGAGTTGGAATGCTATATATGGTAAGCAGAAAGTAGGTCAGTTTGATTGGAATGTAGAGAGTATATTAGATGAAGTCATCTGAAATGTTTGGCAATATAGTTTAGAGTAGGGCTTCTTACCCTGGGTAGGGTCCATAGACACCATGGATATATTTCCAGTTCCATGGGTAGTATTCAGGAACTCCATGAATTCCTATTTAAAAAATTTGGTAACTGTATTTCAAAATAATTCATTTTCCTTATAATTTTATATATTTTATTTTATGCACTTAAAAGCATTTTTTTCTGAGAAGTTCTTAGACCTCACCAGAATCTACCAAAAGGGTCTATAAAACAAAAGCGAAAAAAGGTTAAGCATGTCTGGTTTAGAGTAAGATTGTAAAAGATTTTAAATGCCAAATAGAGGAGTTTGTATTTTATCTGGAGACAATGAGCACGAGGGGTTGAGAGCACTAGTTGTTACTTTAAAGTCCACAAATGCCTGGCTGATCTTAGGCATAAATCAGGGTACAGCCAAGGAACAAGAAGTCAGTTTTTGTATTGAACTGGACCCATCTGGACTCATTAGCTCAATGCTATGACCACTGACCTGACCAACTTTAGGCTCTCCTGACCAACCTTCAAGTCCTTTATATACACCCTTCATATTTGCCATACTGAGGGAGATTATATGGAGATTTAAGGTCTAATTGAAAAGGAAGCTTTTTATTTCACCTTGCTTAGTCAAGAGATTGCACTTACACTCACCTAAACATTCCCTCTGACGAATTACTACATTCTAATGCCAATAATTTCCATGAATACCCTTGATCCTCATTGGGTTCTTGTGTATGTGTGTGTATGTTTGTGTATGCATTTGTGTGTACATTTGCATGTGTGTGCATGTGCATGATGGTCTGATCATATAAACCAAAGATGCCATTCAGGGACAATGCTGAGTAATCATTTGCAGATGGGAAAGATAATTTTGTCATATATTTCTGTACTTTTGTCTTCTTATATGACGAATGGGACTAATTTGGGACCAGGAGATTTTACAGCAATTTGGACAGATGTTTCCACATGTGGAAGTTTAGATTTTTGATTCTCAACTTGCTGTTTCTGTCACTCTCTTTTCATTATTTCTTTATGGCCATGGCTTGGATCCAAGTAGTATATTGTAGAGAAATTGTGCTGGAGGAGGAGTTTCTTTATGGATTTCTTCGGGGACCTGTATGAATCTGAGTTATGAAATGTCACCGCCCTCTTTGTATTTCTTTGGATAATAGGTTTTTTCTCCTTGCCCTTTCTTGGGGAAAGTAGGCAGTGCAGGAGACAGGAAAGGTGCAAAAGAATTTATGTAGAAAGACAGGGTGACCAAAAGGGTCTCTCAGTTTTAGCTCCAGTGATAACTGCTGTCTAAACCCAACCAGAAGGACCATCAAAACACCTGCTCAGGCAGGTAGCAACTATGACTTTAACCTGGCTTAAACCTCATGAAATAGCAGAATCTCCTTGTCTATAAAATCAGGCAGATTTATGTAACTTTCTAGGTTGCATTAGGAAGGGGAGCATATCTGAACAAAGTCACTTCCTTAATTAGACTCTGAAGCCAATGGGCTTGGTTTCCTCATCTTTCATAAAAATGAGGACTTTGTACTAGATAACCTCTGAGGTTTACTTTAAAATCTTATGATCCCATGGACCAGTGACAAAGATTTGCTCTTCAGACACAGGTGGAATAAGGACTGTGGATCCCCTTAGTGGATTATCAAGAACCATCTTTCAAAGTTGAGAATGTCTAATGTAGAATGAAATTATTTGCTTCATATTAAGCTATATATTATAGAGTCTTATTAATGGGAAATGGGGGAGGGGCTGGATTGTGGCTTCCTTGAAAGTGGAAAGAGGCAGAGGAGTTTGGGAAGATGGGAGAGTAGGTGAGAAAACTTTTGACTCTACGAATTTCCTTCACAACATAAAGACAGAACATCACCTCTGAGGGAATTCAGAGCAGCAGAAATAAACAAAAGTCAGTAAAGCAGATGGTCTCCTAAGACAACTTAAGAAGACTGCAGGAAAGACCTGACCTTCTGGGGTGGAGGTTTGGCCTGAGTGAAGGGCACTTCCAGGCTAACTCTGTGGAATCTATAAACATCAAGCCCTGGGGACAGCTGGGGTTGGGAGGCAGCCTCAGCCTTAGAAAGGTTCATCCCACAGATAATGTGATGGCTGAGTAGAAGAGGATTAATGGACCATCCATGGTCGAGAGATGCCAAGCCCAGCTGTGCTGACCAGACATATCCTAAGCTAGGCTGTTGCTATGGGGAGGAAGGAACTTGCACATACCAGGTGAGTGCAGTAGCAAAAGGGCAAAGACCCTGCTGGTTGTGGGCACTTGCACGAGAGCAGAGTTCCTGGTTTCAGTTCAAGGGAAGAGAACACAGCTGTAGTTTGCAGCCATGAAAGGGATGTCAGGGAGCAAGTTCATTTACAGGATAGCAAGACCAGGAGCCCTAGCTGTGACTTAAGAGGGCAGAGGAGAGCCCAAAGTTAAGCACTGGGACAGGGCTGAAAGTAACAGTAAGAAGGACCTGAGGCTTGGGGTATCATTCCCCATACCTTTAGACTAGAACTCAATTATAATTGGATAAAAACAAATATAAAACAAAAAAATAAAAATGAGTAAGTAAAAGAGAAAGAATCCAATTATAAATAGCTAGTATGGGTATAGAGAAGATATGTATTCATATTCAGAGGAAGATAATGAAACTAAAAAAACCCCACTCCTTTTTCAATGAGAAATGTCAAAGGGTCCTAGACAGAAAAAGAGCCCTTGGAAGAACTTAACATGAATTTTAAAAATCAAATAAGAGAGATTGAGGGAAAATTAGGAAAAAAAACAATCCAAGAAAATTATGAAATGAATGTCAACCAACTTGAAATAGAGAATCAGGAACTTAAGGAAGAAAATAATTCCTTGAAAACTAGGATTGGGTAAGGGAAACCTAATGATGTTCTAAGATACCAAGAAATAATAAAATGAAAAGAATGAAAAACAATAGAAGAGAATGTGAAATATCGCACCACTAAAATGATATTCTGGTGAACTAATCAAGGAGAAATAATATAAGAATAGTAGGACTACCTGAAAACTATGATTAAAAAAGAATCTTAATGCAACATTATGAGAAATTATCAAAGAAAAGTACCCTGAAGTTCTAGAACAAGAAGACAAAGCAGAAACAGAAAACATCCTCTGATCAGTACCTGAAAGTGATCTCAGGATGAAAACTTATAGGAACATCACAGCAAGTTTCCAAGCTCTCAAGTTAAGGAGAAAATTTTGGAAGCAAAAAGAAAAAAAAAAGAATTTAAATATCATGGAGCTACAATACGGATTACACAAGACTTAGCGGCTAGTACAATAAAGGACTGTGGGGCTTGTAATACTATAGTTTGTGGAGTGAAGGCTGGGGTTATGACCAAGGTTAATGTATCCAGCAAAGTTAAGTATAATCCTGAATAAAAAATATGAACACTTAATGAATTGAAAGACTTTCAGATATTTATGGAATAACATCAGAATTTAAGGGAAAAATAACATCCAGGAGAAATAGAAGGTAAACATTAAAGGCCTGTTGTAAGGGACTCATTAAGGTCATTACTTCTTATATGTGAAAGTATTATTAGTACTTTTATGACTGTCATCATTATTTGGGTAGTTTGAAAGAAGGGCTTGGGTTGATCTGAGTAGGGTGGGGTGATTAAAAAAAATAAAACTGTGTAGGGTGAGATAAAAAGGAATAATTATCTCATATAAATAAGGTTTAAAAGGAAAAAAATACAGAAGAAAGTAGTAGGGGCAGGGCAGATAGTGCTGATACCTTACTCTCAGAGGGAACGGGTTAAAGATGGAACAGTACATATCCATATCCATATCCATATCCATATCCGTATCAGTATCCATATCCGTATCCGTATCCATATCATATGTATATCTATACCTATGTCTCTCTTTCTCTCTCTCTAGCTATTTACACACAAATATATAAAAGGATATAAAAGCCTTCTAAATTCAGAAAGAAATAAGAGAGCAAAAGGAGAGGGTGGGGGGGAGGAGATTCTTGGAGGGATGGGTTGGTTAAGGAATAGAAGGTCAAGGTAGCAGGTAGAAGTAAAGTAGAGGAGTGAGGAGGAATAGGGTAAATAGGGTGAGAAAGATAGTGATGAAAAAAGGAAGGAGAAAAACATACAGGTAATTATAGCTTAGAATGTGAATGGGATGAATTTACCAATAATACAGAAATGGATAGCAGGTTAAAATTTTGAATTCAACAATATGTTGTTTTCAGAAAACACAATAAAAATGAGAGATACACACAAAGACAAACTAAAGGGCAGGAATAGAATTTATTATGTAAAAAAAGCAGGGGTAGTAATCGTGATCTCAGACAAAGTTAAAGCTAAAATGGATTTAATCAAAAGAGAAAAATAGGGAAACTATACATTGTGTCAGCAATATTATTCAATATTGTTTTAGACCATTTAAAATAACTAGACAGTATAAAATACTTGAGAGCATGCCTGCCAAAACAGACACAGGAGCTATATGAACATAAACATAAAATACTTTTTATACCAATAAAGTCAGATCTAAATAATTGCAGTAATATTTATTGTTCATAGGTAGGTAAAGCCAATAAAAGAAAAACATGACAATTTTACTGAACTAATCTATTTATTTCATGCCATCTCAATTAAATATATATAAAAACTTACTGAATTAGAAAAATAATAACTAAGTTCATTTAGAAGAACAAAAGTTGAAGAATTACAAAGAAATAGAGAAAAGATATAAAGGAAGTACATTCAGTAGTATCAAACTTTAAACTATATTATAATGTGTGAACATTGTTGAAGAATAAAATGGATAATTTTGTTTACTTTAAATTAAATTTTTCTTGTATAAATAAAACCTATTCAGACAAGAATAAAAGGAATTCAGATAACTGGAAAAAACTTTATTACAGACAATTTCTCAGAAAGGATGTGATTGAGTTGGATACTTGCTTTGGTATATGAAATGATGTGCTGGTTAGTTGAGAAAAACATGGAAAAACTTGGGCTTATGGAGGAACATGCTATCCACCTTCAGAGAAACAGATAACAAATGTAATAAGCATAGTATGGTCATATATGTGGGGGTGCATGCATGTGTATAAGTGTATATATGTGTATATGCATATATACGCATATATGTGTATATATGTGTATGCTTATAGATATCTATGTATGTGTATGTATATAAAATATATCTGTAGCTCCATGCTTAATTGTAGCCTTTTTGGGGTGAGGTGGCAGGAAGGAGGGTGGAAAAATAAAGTACAAAATGCACAGTGGAAAACAAAAGAAAACCTACAAGGAAGCAAAGAAAAGCTAGGTTTTCTTAAATGGAAATGTATCGTTTTCTATTGAATGCTCTCATGTTCTGCTGTGTACATGGCAACTTTTTTTCCCTCATTTTTGTATTTGAATTTAAAATAAAAAGGTTAATAATAATAATAAAGAAAGTAGAAAGAGTCTGTCTGCCCGGGTGTGTAAAAATAGGAAGCAGCACAGGCTCAGGCTTTTCTCAATGGGGGCTGGAGTGGTGTGGTAATAGCACACCTATATTTAGGACCTTGGGAACTGAGAACTATGATTCAGTAGGGCTATGTATCTAGAGAGGATAGCTTAGTAAACTTGGGAGCTGCTCAGTCTAGGTTGGGTAGATGCTTTCATCTGTAATCTCACATTATTTCTAAAATTAGACTCTTCCCCTTATACATGAATATCTGCTTAAACTAGAAATAGCTTGGATGTGATAAGGAAAAAAGGAGACTATGGAGAGCTCTAGATAGCTCATGATGGCAGCATTTGGATGTGGGGGTGTCTCATGCTTCAATTACGGTTTAGAGAGGGGTTACTCAGTGACAGGGCAGGTCTTGGAACTTGAGTGGTGCAAGTTTAGGTTGAAACTAAGTAATTCACAGCCCCCCTCTTTATACTACAGTCTACCTCCTCACACTGAAGCCTCCACCTCCTATTATTCAATTCAATGAATAAGCACACATATGATATGCCAAGCCTTGAGTTAGGTGACAGAGATATAAATATAAAAAGGAAAACAGTCTTTGAACTTAAGGAGATTGTAGTTTCCTGAGGGTGTGTGCATGTGTGCGTGTGTGTGCATGTGTGTGTGTGTATTTTATATGTATTTGTGAATTTATATGTATTCGTTTGACTACATATTCCTAGACTTCTAGATGTATACATACAATAAACATGCATGCATACATACATGGGTACATACAACACACATACACATAGTACAAATATGTACACACCGTGCACAATATACATACATGTGTATACACACATGTATATATGTATATAGCTGTCTATATCTATCTATACACCCACGCATACACTAATACTACACATACACACAAATATACACATATACACACTGCAAGGTACAGTGTACATGTGTACACATACACACCTATACATGTACACAACATGGATACGCATGCATGCATGTGCACACACACATATATATAATTATATTAGAGATTAGAGGCACCATTTGACTTAAGGTACAGAACTGGTGAGCTGGAATACTAGGCTTATATGCAATCATTACTGTTTGCCAAGGTTCAGCTCTGGGGAACCTGACTTCTCATTAGGAAAATTAGGCTCCCTATTAATTATACTCACGGCTTATCAGAGGCATCTAGATGGCCCAGTGAATTAAGTGCTAGTCCTAGAGTCAGGAAGACCTGAGTTCTAATCCACCCTCAGACACTAACTAGATAGACAATTCATTTAACCTTGATTTGCGTCAGTTTCCTCATCTATAAAATTAAAGAACCTACCTGTGATAGTTGTTTTGAGGCCATATTTGTAAAGCACTTAACACAGTGCTTGGTGCATAGTAGAAACTTAGAAGCTTATTCCCCCATCACCTGCCAACGTGCCTGCTATAGGGATATTTAAACTTTTACCTTTATGCACGCTAAGGTTTTGCCCTCCAAAATAGGTAGAGTAAAAGAAGTACCTGATGCACAATGTGAATCAAATATAGGACAGATAATTTTTTCCCACAGAGAAAGCAATGTTAAACATGAGAAATGTGCTGTACATTGACAGAATAATCTCAACAGAATTTAGCATCTAAACTTATTACTACCAGCATTGTCAATTGGGAGGCTGACCATACTAATAATTCTTATTGGGACATATAATTTGACTATTAATTACTCATGCTACATCACATTTCTGTCAGCATTTTCCCATCAAAGAGGCAAGTTTGCTCTTTCTAGTGGCCTCTCGCCAACGTCTGTTCTTCTCTTGGCTCCAGACCATTTCTGCTACTGGTAATGTATGATCACTCCCCAGATGCTGGTTTCTTGAAAAACAGGAAGATACCAATTGCCTTTGCTGTGATTTCTCTAGAAATTTTGATACTCACAAGGAAAGAAACACAAGAGAGGCAAAGGCAGCCAGGGGCCCTGGTATAATTCCAACTAGTTGAGTCCAGGTTCCACATGGAGAACAGTGGTCACATTGTCTTCATGTTGGGGAAGAGGAGGGCTATCCTTCACACATTACTGAAATTTTATCTTGTCATCCAGAGGGCTGCATACAAGAAAACCACCATCCAGAAGCCACCTCTTTCATTCCCAGGTATGGCACTCCATATCATTGGCTCTTGCAGTTCAGCAGTCAATCAGGGGACTCTCAGTAATGAGTCACACATGGCTGGGAGCTACACCCTTCCCAGAACTTCCACATGGTCCACCAGAAGCAAGCAAAGAATGTCTGTACATGCTTTGTAGAGATTGAGGGAGGGCCCCCATTAAATATAGAAAGTTAATTAAAAATAATTTCAGGGTAAGGAGAGAATGTTAATGAGAAAGGATGTTACTTGAGTTGAACCTTGAATGGAGTTAGTGGTGCCAAGTGAGGGAGATGAAGAGAAAAAGCATTTTCTACATGAGATCAATCTAGGTAAAAGCTAAAAGGGAGAAGGTAGAATATCCTGTACGGGCAATAGTAAAAAGGTAAGTAGACCAGATTAGCTGAAATATAGAGTGTTTAATGGGGAATAAAATATGGCAAGACAGGTGGAAGTCAACTGAATATCAAGCAGAGGAGATAGTATTTTATGTTTAGAAGTGACCGATCCTAATACTTCTGTTAATCAGAGGAGAGTAAGGCTGGAAGAGAAAGGCTATTTGATTCTTAGGTGAAATCTGCTTTCTTTGGGATCTTTCACCAAAATTAACTGCAATTTGCCTCTT
>JAQQSW010003599.1:0-14652 GCA_028646575.1 Pseudocheirus occidentalis | reverse complement strand
GGAAATCAACACAAATCATCAGTATAGTGCCAGGACCTCTGAAATCATCAGCATGACCCTCCTCCAGGATTTCTGTAAACATACAAAAACTCCTCTTTCAGGGCTTCTGAACCAGCAGCAAGGTCCCAGGGCTTCTGTAACAACAGCACCATCCTTTATCAGCAGACTAATCTGACAAAGTAACATCAGATAAGATAAGCAAATTACCAACACCACAGCCATGCCTACTCCCTGTTTTCCTCTCTTCTCATTTCTCAGTTCAGTCCTAAGTTCTCATTTCTGTTCTCAGTTCTTCTCAGTACTCAATTCAGTTCTCAGTTCTCTTCTCTCTTCAGCGGTAGCAACCCAGCCTCCAGATGCTTGCTGCCAGAAGTTCTTGCCTCTCTCAGCATGCACTTTTCCTCATATGTGGTATTAGGTCCACCCTGTTCTGCACCTTCCTGTTATGTCAACAAGCCCATTACACTGTGGGATTCACAAGTGTTGGGTCTTAATACTTGATACAGTTATGAACTTGAATCTAAATGCTAAATACCCATTTGATTGCAAATATAGGGGGCAGGGAAGATCTTCAAATTCTCATTATCATTACATGTAGGCATGTCCATTTCACCTAACATTGAAACACCTTTCAGGGACCTTTGAAATGCTTTTATATTTCCTAACACAGAGGTCTCTGCATCCCCTACATTGTACATGGGTGTATCCTACTTTTATTGGCTGTCTGTATCTTTAAAATTAGTGAAATGTCTTGGTCCCTTTTTCTGCTTCTCTTGAAACTAGGTCAGTATTCTATAGAAACTGAACTAAACTATAACAAAATCACCTTCCCACTACCCTACCTACAGAAACTGAGGTGGTTCAAAGGTGTAGGGGAGGTGTTATATCTCCTATGTGTTAGAGGAGTAAGTTTATTATATTACCTTTTAAAGTAAATATTTCAGTGTAAATTCTAATATGAATGTTAGTGGCTAAATGGAACTGGAGTGCAGAGGCCCACCATCTATGCAGACTACAGCCATCTGTAGAGAGTCTTGACCCCTCAATCCACTTATGCATTGCAGAGAACCCTGGGGGAGGGAGTGAAATTTAACACAATTGGGCTTCAGTCAGTGGCAGATAGAGTGTTGTAATCTATCTATCTATCTATCTATCTATCTGTCTATCTATCTATCTATCTATCTATCTATCTATCTATCTATCTATCTATCTATCTCTTCTTGCCCTATTTGTCTCATGCCCCCATATATCTTACATGTAAATTCTTCTACTGAATTGATTCAGATCTCTCAAATTTTCTGAAACACTGGAATGGATTTCTTAGGGCCAGCTTAATGGAAAGTAATGAAAAAAATATTAATAGGGCCAAAGCTTTTTGAATATAAGAATGTGTAACTTGGGATTTCTTTTCGATTTTTCCCAGTGTCATGATATATACATAGCTGATAAATGCTTTTTTAAATGAATAAATAATATTATCTTTCTTAGTAGTGAGACTACTCTTTGTGTGGAAGAGATGGTTTAACATTTTTAATGCATAAAGGGGCTAGTAAAATTTTATCCCTATGATGTTCAATGGATCTATGGATGGTTGACTTGCACTGTAGAAAATTCATTTTTAACAAAGAAATGTTCAACACCTACTCTGTGTTCAACGGTATTCTAAGACTTGGGATACAAATATTAGAATATAAAAATTATTAAACAGTGCCTTCTCTAATTTCTCTGCTCATTCTATGAAACATTTGTCAAGTCCTATCCAGCTAAGTCTACATTAATATTTTTTTTTGCCTTCATCCCTTTCTCACAATTGCCATTCTCAGGACCAGTCACTACCTCCATTCCTTATTGCTTGTACTATAGAAACTTATCTGAATTCTTTACTTCTGGTCTCTTGCTTTATTCAAACCACTTTTTGTGCTTGTTTACTTTTACTTTTGCTACACTTTCCACCTCAAATTACTTTCATTTATTTTAACCCCTCAAAATTTCAACCATCTTTCAAGGCCTTCGTTAAATGCTACCTTTTGCAAAACTTTTTGTGATCAAACTATCCAAGAAGCATGTCTCCCTCTTTGAACTCTTTTAGGCCTTTGTTCATGCTTCTCTTATTTTACTTATCAAGTACCATTTTGTATTCTAGTTATTTGCAGACATGATATTGTACCCCCTCAAGATTTTAATCTTCTTCAGGGTAAACACTCTGTAATATTTTCTTTATAACCTTCCAGTGCCTTTCCAGAGTGAATGGTTAGTACATTTTCATCAAATATATGACTGTGCACAAAATTTAATTAACAATTTCATTGGAAAAATGCCTGCTATTTTTATTTTATGAAAAGTAATAAAAATATTTCAATAAAGTAGTTAGATCATCCTACACAAAACAGAAGAAACCTCCCTTTCTCCTGAGTGTGGATTTTTAAAAATGGCACAGAGCTGCCATTTCCTTGCCAATACATTTCCTGTTGGAAAAAGGGAAAGAGAGAAACACTGAAGGACTTTTTTCTAATTTTTCTAGGACACTTTTAATTATCCTTAGTAATTAGGAACAACATCGATAAACGAACTCCAGAGAATCTCAAAGCTTCTTTTTAAATCATAGTTTTAATCTTCATTTACATGAAACATTATTCCATAAGTGCCTATAACTAACCAAATTAATTAATTTGAAGTTCATGCCCTTATCTCCATTAGTGTGAGATGTTGCCGAGTAATGAAATGATCAAGAGGCATATACTGTTGGAGATGAGACCTAGAAAAACCAGAAATAGAATATTAAGACCTGAACAATGAGACATGATGGTAACTTGGCCAAACACCTTGTTCTTTGAATTATAAAGTAAAATAAAACATGAAAGGTAGGATACCATAGTGAGTAGAAGGAATCAGGAGGACCTGGATTCACGAACTGCTTCTTCTACATATTGTTTAATTATAAGGTCAGACAATCACTTAGTGATCTGGAAAGTAATCTAAGATTTTAAGTTAAAAAAGATTTTTGTTTATTTTCATCAGTGCAGCAAGTTTCCATACTGGGAGTTCCTTATATTGATATAATTAAAGATGTGGACTATGTCTGGTCCAACCATGCCCCTACCTCCCTCACTGGGGTGCGTGTGGGAGAGACAGAGACAGAGAGATACACAGAGACAGAGAGAGAAACACACACATATAATGGCATATTTTTTCTTGTACTGTAGCACAAGGAACACACTATTTATTTGGTTCATAAAGCATAAATATTCATCTAGAGTGCATTTGTAATAATATAAAATTACATATTAATGATTAATAAGCATTTTACAATGATTTTTGTTATTTATGACATAACTTATGAAGTAGTGATTATATATGGGGCATAAAATATTTAAATTCTGGTACTGGGTTTTGTTACTCTATAGCTGCTTAAAACATTACTGAAAAGGAAATAGTACATTTCCAGATATACAGAGAAAGGCATTGATAGAAGAACAAACAATACTTAAAGTAAATTCAGTAAAGTCTCTATCTATCTATCTATCTATCTATCTGTCTATCTGTTTATCTGTCTGTCTGTCTGTCTGTCTCTAACATCTATCATCTATCTCTCTATCTACATATCAACACACAAAATTGGTTAGTATATCAGCATAGGTTATTAAGACTCAACTAGCAAAGTATATATTAAAATACTTTTTATTTTTAATCTTAAAACAAAATACAAAACCCTCAAACTTAAAATGCAATATAAAATTTTATGTTGGACTGTGACATCAATTGGGAAGTATTAGAATAATTATGGTAGCTTATATGCTTTCTATAAATATTAAGCCTATATTTTGAAAATGAAGAAATCTCATCAACATATTTTATTAAATAATAATTTCCTCCATGGTCCTTTAAGTAATGGACCAAACTGTATTATTCTTTATTTACATGTGTCTGTCTCCTCATGACAAAGGAAAAGGAAAAACATGGAAGAGCTAGGCATAATTTGATCTAATTATAAGGACACATGCAACTATTTTTTGTAGATGAATGTTTTGGGAATTTTGATTGACTTTAAAAAACCAAGAATGAATGCCCATGTAAGTAGTGTGATATAAAAGACCATAATCAGTCAGCATAAAAGACTTCCAATAGCTCATATTCACTGAGTACAAATCTCGTTTTACTAGAGAATCCTACCTTTAACCCAAGAATCTATACGTATTTCCATCCTGAATTTGAATTCCCTCATAAAGGAAATCAGCCTCCTATCTGACCTACACCATGCAAATTACACATACTAACATCAGAAGGCAAAGTCCAGATTTTTGCTCCTTCTTATGATGTTTCAGGGCATTTCAC
Organism: Pseudocheirus occidentalis; assembly: GCA_028646575.1. NCBI lineage: Eukaryota > Metazoa > Chordata > Mammalia > Diprotodontia > Pseudocheiridae > Pseudocheirus > Pseudocheirus occidentalis. The sequence continues at coordinate 10,320 of JAQQSW010003599.1, read as the reverse complement.
CTTCTCTAAATTCCAGACGAAATGATAATTCTTAGTCCAGCAGAAGGCTGGAGTTCAGTAATTCTTACCATTTATCTTGCTCTTCTCTGCTGGGACCACATGGTTGAAAACAAGTGCCAACCACTGTGGCACCTTGGTTAGGCCCAATAGGACCTAGCCCTTGCTATTCCACCACTGCTCTAATTGTTATAACCACTTGAGTTGAGAGCCTCTGACATTTCTTACCCATAACTACCATTTCTTGGAATCCATGCTAGTGATGATGATTAGTTCTTGGAGGATTGTGTCAATGAGCTCTCTCTTATCCCTTGATTCTCTGCCCTCCAGGGACCAGAGTTTGCTCTTTGGTCTCAGATGTCAAATGTCCAGGATACGCTTTCTTTGGATCTTTCTGACTCTACCCTAGCAGATCTGCCTCCATCCATTTTAAAATCATGCAACAAACATTTATTAAATGCTTACTGTATACAGAGTAGCATGTTAAATGTTAGGAATGCAAAGAAAGGCAAAAAAACCCAGTTTCTTCCCTCAAAGGAGCTTATATTCTAATATGGGAAAGTACTTGCATAAAAAAAAGAAGGAAAATATGTTGCTTGTTTTTCAGTAGTTCTTAGTCATGTCTGACTCTTTGTGACCCCATTTGGGGTTTTCTTGGCAAAGATATTGGAATGGTTTGCCATTTCCTTCTTCAGTTCATCTTACAGATAAGCAACTGAGGCAAACAGAGTTAAGTGTCTCGCCCAGGGTCACATTGCTAGTAAAAATCTGAGGCTAGATTTGAAGTAAGGAAAATGAGTCTTCTTGACTCCAGGCCTAACAGTCTATCTACTTTGCCTGAAAGTTGCCCAAAGAAAATATATACAGGATAAATCTGAAGATAATATCAGCAGGAAGGAACTAACAGGGAACCAGGAAAGGCTTTTTATAAAAAGGGGAATCTTTGCTATGATTTAAAAGAAGTGATGTAATTCAGGAGGTGGAAATAAGGTGGGAGAGCATTCCAGGCCTGGGAGATAGGTAGTGAAAGTATACAGATTAGAGGGATAGAGTTTTATGAGAGAAAGAGCAAGAAGGCTAGTTTCACTGGATCATCAAAAATGTGGAAAGAAGTAAAATGCAACAGGACTGAAAAGATAGGGAGGGACCATATTTTGAAGCATTTTAAAAGCCAAACAGAAAATTTAAGATTTAATTCTGTAAGTAATAGAGAAACACTGAGGTTTTCTGAATGAAGAGGGAATTGATATGATCAGATCTGAACTTTAGGAAGACAAATTTGATGTGACAAAGGGTCAGCAAATACCCAGATGTAGAAGATACTGTTAAACCCTTCAAAAAGCTGCTACCCAGGGGCGGCTAGGTGGCGCAGTGAATAGAGCACCAGCCCTGGAGTCAGGAAGACCTGAGTTCAAATCTGACCTCAGACACTTAATACAAAAACTAGCCGTGTGACCTTGGGCAAGTCACTTAACCCCCAACTGCCCTCCAAAGAAAAAAAAGAAAAAAAAAGAAAAAAAAAGCTGCTACCCTCACAGGGAATGGCACTCCAAGTCCTAAACAGTGACTTACCTTCATCTAAACTCATCAAGTTGTTCAGCCTACCTTCATTCAGAAAATGCCTTCATAAGTTCTAATAATTATGTGTAGCACCGTGGTCTTCTATAGGAAATAGGATCCCTATCACTGGACATCCAAGTGATAGCTATTCATGAATGATACGAAGGGTTATATTGTCTACTTATGGTTTTGACTAGATGTCTGTAGAGTTGTTCCTTCAAATTCTGAGATTCCATGACTTGCATTTATTCTCACTTTATAGCATGAAACTTTTAGTATGGTCACGATTCATCCTTAGGAGGTGAAAACCTAAAAGTGTCATAGATAATAACTTACCATAGCCACAAAGTTTGATATAGTTTGTTCTGCTGGAAAGGATCAAGAATGTGTCTGATGCTTGTTGGGAATGTTAGGTTCCTTTCTTTTTGAAGCATGTCTTCCCTAAGATATCAGGAAGATACTATCTAAATGCTACCTTCTTTCTCATTAATATGACTACTGAACTTCAGGTTAGTTTTATATGCATCCATGTTCCATAAGGTTTACAGATGGCTTGCTCTTTTTGCTCTTCAAACAATATCAAATCATACTAGACTTTTTTGATGTTTTATAAATTATATTTTCTCTAAAACAGGTCCTTTATTTTTTTTTACTAATATTTTCATTCCTTTTTATTCTTCATCCTTGCCCTCTTTTTGACTCAAGGAAGCTTAAAATCTTGTTTTCTCCTTTACAATATCCATTTTAGTTATTTCTGCCTTATTGACTAAGGCATTTTCAGGACCATAGTAATTTGATGTACTTGGGGGAAGAAAGGACAAAAGAGAGATACCTGAGATCGTCATCATCACATCATCATCATCATCATCATCATCACCATCATCGTCATCATCACATCATCATCATCATCATCACCATCATCATCGTCATCACCATCATCATCATCACCATCATCATCATCATCATCACCATCACCATCATCATCATCATCACCATCATCATTCTCTCTCATTCTTTTCCCTTATTTTTTAATTTGTAATATTTGAGATATCACATCTCAACCTGAAAAATTTGGAATCTCAACTCTTTTCAAATTTATTGAACTATGGTAATGATATCAAATAAAAAAAATAATACTACACCTCTGTGGGCGTGTGATTTATGTCACCGCTGATAACTTTTGCTGTTAAATTTATCACTTGATATCTTTTCATTTTTATAAGATAATACCTGAGTATGTTTGTGTCAAAGTGTACTAAAGTACATCTAATTTGCATTGACCTGGTTGAGGATGAAAATTAAATTGAAGAGCAGAGACACCTCTTTTGTACTTTGTTCTCTTTTGTATTTTGTACTCTGTTCTCCCTGTTGCTTATTTTAATTAATAATTTCTGCATTTAAAATAATACTTGAATAGAAGATGTCAGAATGCACCTTATTTTTTAAAAGAAATGTTTTTCTTCTGAATTACTATGTGAAAATACTGAATAAATTCTACAATTAATGACATGTTTACTTGGCTCATGTTCTACCTTAAAAATATTGCCTGAAGCAAAATACTACAGTTCTTCAGTATTTATGACATAAATAAAGCTCAATATAAAGGAAAGCATCAATAAATCCATCTATATAAAATGAAACAGTGATTCCCAAACAACCCTAATTAGGCAAGTCCATTCCTTTGCTTTCATCTAATGAACTAACACTTCTCAATTTACAACACATTTCCTTGGTATGTGGACCAACTAAGGTGTATTAGTTAGCTGGATTTATTTTAATCTACTGATTATAGTCTGCCAAGCTTCAGACAGTGCCATCTTATTTCTAATTAGGTGTTTACAGCCCAGAGTCAGCCAAACCTTGAGCTATAGATTGTCAAATGGGGATTATATTCAGGGGAAATGATATAGATGGTTTGAAAAAAAACTGTGAACTCACTTTTGGCAAACTGCTGGGTAAAAATGAAAGTTCAGTAAGTCCATTAATCAACAAGTATTTTTAGGCTTTTTATATTGATATCACTTTGGGAGGATATAGGAAGGGGAAGAAAAAGACATAGTCTGAGCTTCTTGTGTCTTAAAATCTAGCTGGGGACACAAAACATATGTAGATGTATGTACATTTGTGTATATAAATATATACACATATATTTATATATTCATATATATAAAGAGAGAGAGAGAAGAAAGAGATGGAAACAGAGATAGAGAGACAGAGATAGAGAGACAGAGAACAAAAATCAAATGTGGAAGTTTATGGAGTATAACTAGCTTATCTTGTCAGCTATGTCAAGGAAGGAGGTATTGGGATCACAATTATAGTGAGAATAGGCCTTGGACAATCAGTCCAATCCTTTCATTTTATAGAAAAGAAAACTTAGGCCTAGAGACATTAAATAACTTAATTCTCATTATAAAGGTAGAAAGTAGCAGAGTCAGGATTTTAACCAGTTCCTGTGACTCCAAGGCCAATTCTTTTTCCATTGTATTACAGGGTTGTTCCCTATGAGTCAATTTTCTAAACAATTGATATTCATTTTTTCAAATCCTGAGGCATGTTTAAAATTTTTAATATTATTTTTATAATAATCTCCATAAAATAAATTACACAAATTACCTTCTTAGGCAAAAATATTTAACATGATTGAATATTTTCTAGAAGAACCTGTCTCATCATGATAAACAGATAAATTACAAGTTCAAAGTGACGGTGCCAGTTTATAATAATTGCCGTTTTTATTGTCTTTATCCCTTCTTTTCTAACCTGACATGGTCTGAGAAATCTGAAAATTTTGGGGATCATAATTACTTATGAAGTGAGTCAGTAAGCTCAGTGATGACTCAAAGTCCTCCTATAGAGTAATGAGACTATGAACTTTATGACAGCTATTTTAGAGACTAAAATTACTTCTAGCTTAGAATCATAACATTTCAGAAATGGAAGAAACTTCGAGATCATCTAGGTAAGCTATCACTTTTACTTTTATTATTAGTATTTATTGAGACATTCTTTTTATAATCAATGAGTAATCCCTAACAAATACCTAAACATATTCTTTACCAAATACCTTCCAAGAAAAGCAATTTTTTTGATAACAGAAAGTATTGTCGTCTTTAATTTGCTCAATAAGTTGCCAATAGAGCTTACTTTCCTTTCCATTTTGACTTTAACTCCATTTTGGCAGTCATTGTATTTTTTATCCTTCTGTATCTTCACTCTACATTACTTCATGAAAACCTCCCATGTTTCTTGAAAATCTTCATAATTGTCATCCCTTATCATTTCATGTGTATGTCATCATTTGCTTAGTCATTTTCTAGTCATTGGGATAATAGTTAGGTCCTGATTAGTGTGAGCACTGAATACCCTGAAGTGCTCCTGCAAATTCACATTCATATTATTTGAATTTCTCTTTATATGGAATATGGCAAGTGGTTCCAATACAACAGAGATATGCATTGAGAATTGGATTAATTCAAATACTTCAAAGGATTCATTATTTGTACTAATAGAATATTTGGTTTCACGTTTCTTTGTTATCAGATCCAAAAATTTTGAAGTTGGTATAACTGAGGACAAGAAAGGTAAAATCACTTATTCATAGTCACACAGTGTTGTTAGTGACCAAGTCAGGGTTTAATCTCTAGATTCTTAATTCCCTATATGATCACTTTTCTATACCATGGATTCTTACCTGTGTTCTCAATGGTTGAAGTCATTAGGAGTCAGGGGCACTGTAGAAGATGGTAAGGACTAAGAAACATGGAAGAGAGAAAGAGAGAGAGAGAGAGAGAGAGACAGAGACAGAGACAGAGACAGAGACAGAGACAGAGACAGACAGAGACAGACAGAGACAGAGAGAGAAAGAGGGAGACAGAGAGAGAGACAGAGAGATAGAGAGAGAGACAGAGAGACAGAGAGACAGAGAGGCAGAGAGGCAGAGAGGTAGAGAGAGAGTGTAAATTCAGGAACAGTGACTGAGGTACACTACATTGCCTGGATATATTATTTTGACCCACTCTTTCTAAACATCATTTCATCTTGATGGGTATTATTCTCCCTAACACACTACATTCTTTTGCACAAAGAAGAATAGCCTTAGGTTAAAGCTGCTGCTTGAGTGTTGAATGATCTCTAGCCTTCCTGCCTTAACAAGACAGCTTAATGAACTGGAAGATCATAGTTTAGTGACCTGGAGTTTTGAAAGCTCTATCATTCTCTAAGCAGTAGTTTGGATTTAAAATGTTTCTCAATGCCCCATTCCAAGAATCACACTATCAGGTAGGAATCATGTGAATCCCCACAGAATCACATTGTTTTGTACAACTGGTCAGGCACTTACCCTGGACTTCCAAGGGCAGCTCAGTAAAATTGATGGCATTTTGTATGAGGTAACTATCAGAATGGTGTGAGGAGATAGGTGTACTTGAGTGGCTAATTTTTTCTGTAAACTTCCTCTCTTCTTACCACTTAAAAATTCAACAGTAACAACAACAAATTATGAGCTCTTTGGGGCTCACGGATAAAATATTTAAATAGGATTTTGAGGAATAATCAGAGATTTCTGTATCCATTTCCACTTATAATCATTCTATAGCTGGGTTACTCAATTTTTGTTGAGACTGCTTCATAGCCTCTTATCCTTTGTGTTAGCCAAACTTTTTTTAAAAGCAAGCAACCTTTTTTTCCCAATTAAGAAGCTTATTAAGAGAAAGGAAATTTATAATGAGCTCTCAAAAGAGCAGGGATTTTACTTTTTGTTTCTGTTTGGGTTTTATGTCTCTCCATGGCACTCAGTCTAGAAGTTTAGTGGTCATTCATAGGACCCTGATCCAATAAGTGATCAACACAGAAGCTTTGACCTCTATTTAAAACCTAGTCCAGTTTCTCCATGCTCCTGGGGCCAAATCATGTTAGTGCCAGACAGTGCTGATATCTGATTGAGTTTACTCCTACTGGAACTTAGAGATGTCAAGTTTAGGTAATCCTCAAAAGATATACAGTCCTCAGTCTTCTCAGAGACAGAGATTATAGGTGCAGTGGAGAAGACAAGTTCTAAGGGCAGAGACTTTTTTTTTTTTTGGAGGGGGAAAGGCAGTGCAATTGGGATTAAGTGACTTGCCCAAGGTTACATGGCTAGTATGTGTTAAGTGTTTGAGGCGGCTCTTGACGCCAGGGCTGGTGCTGTAGTCACTGTGCCATCTAGCTGCCCCCACAGAATACTTTTTGCCACCCCTTTTCCCATGTAATCAGAGAGTTGCTTTAGAATGAATTGTCTGCTTTGAAAAAACAAGTTTTTCAGAGTTAGGTGCAAGATGAGAACATAACACAAAAGGAAAAGATTTCAGTGGATAGAATACCAGGTTTGAAGTCAGGAAGATCTAAATTCAAGTCTGGCCTTAGATGCACACTAATTGTGTGACTCTGGGCAAGTCACTTACTCTGATTTACCTCAGTTTCCTCATCTATAAAATAAGGATACACTGGAGAAGGAAAAAGCAAACCACTCTGGTATCTTTGCTCAGAAAACCCCTGTGGAAAACTCCACGGGATCACATAGGGTCAGATGTGACTGAATAACAACAAGCTATATAGTAAATGCCTGTTGCATTAGATTAAAAAAAGAAATAAAGCTTCTTAAGATGACAACTTGACAGAGGTGTTAAGGGAGTCATGAAAGGCAGCAGAAAGGAAGGAGGAAATGCAAACTGGGGGTGAAAGAAGAGATATAAATGTAAGTCTTGAACACTTCAAGAAATGAAGAGCTTGTGTGAACATGCATTGTGGCAGAGGCCCTTTTGGAGTATGTGATCGCATTTTCTCGTATAATTAGATGCCTAATTGTGCTCTTACCCTTAGTGGACACATTTACAGCAGTCTATAATTGTGATTTATTTCAAAGCTGTTCATAATGTGTGCCTACCATTTCTTACATGTCAATTAACAGAGCAATGTTCCATGTTTAATGTTTGAAACTAGATAGACTATTTAAATTTTCCAACTTGCTCTGCCTCAGGAATTGTGGAATTTCAAAACAACATCATGTTTTATATCTGTACACATATGTATGTAAGTAGTAGATACAAATATAATGTATATGAGATAATATATGAGGTAATAATGCAATATATTATAGAATGTATAAATATTGCAAATTGGAAGAACCAAAAAAAAAAAGAAAGCTAACATACACCACCAACTCGGGGTTTTTACATCTGATATTTAGCAAAGTTAATCGTCAAATGTGTTGCACTAGTTCCTGGTAGAGGAAAAATATATTTATCCATATTTTATCCTTTTTAGAGATAAAAGAAAAATTAGATGTGAATGACCTAAAACTTTCAAAAAATCTAATGGAAAATGCATTAGAAAAAAAAGTTAGAGGAATAAAGAACTTTGGATTTACAGAGCCTGGATCAAGATGCAAACCTCATCTCTGCTACTCATGACTGGCATTTACTTGGACAGATCATTTGTTTTCTTCTGGTTTGTTTCCTCATAGTATAGGTTAGGTGATTCTGTATTAATGATCATTGGGCAGAAATCTCAGATGTTGGGTGCTGATGGTTAATTTAAGCTGTTTTAAAAGGAGTTGTTTAGACTTCACTGATGTGCCTTCTCCTTTTCCTTTATTGAGGCCATTTTATATTTTTATCTATTTCCTGGGTCACCACCATATTTAGAGTCTAACACAGCTCCCAATATGTCATTTGAGGACATTGAAGAAAATAGAAAAGGGAAAAGCAGTTGGACTAGAACAATACTATATACATACATACATACAAACATACATACACACACACACACACACACACACACACATAGAGGGACAGAGACAGAGACAGAGAGAGACAGAGAGAGACACACACAGAGAGAGAGACACACACACACACACCCACACACAGAGGAGGGGCAGATTTTAACAGATTTTCTTTTGGTTTTTGTTTTCCAAATACTTATTATAGTGCCTAGCACAGAGGAAGTGCTTAATGAATGCTTGGTGATTGATTGATTCAGTCTTTGTTAGAAGTACAACACAATTTTGAAAGTATTGAGAGATCAGTTATTAAGCTATCTAAAAGAGGGGAGAATAACAAGTGCTTAGGGGGAAAAATCACAGGTTCTGGGGACCCTTCTGGGTATAGAGAAAAGAAGCCTTATCTAAAAACTACAATGAATTGCCTAAATCTGCAATAAGAAAAAGTTATTGAAAGTCTCCATTGGCCCACCTACCTAGACTTCAGTAGATGATCTTCATTGTAATCAGACAACAGGATGATTGTGTTGTGGAGGCAATAGGCCCTATAGGTATGTAGTTAATTTCAACAAAGCATCTAGGATGTGGAAAGGAAATTAGAATGTGTGGCAAGGGATGGGGTTTATTAATAAACTCTAGTTGAATATAAAAGACCAAATAAAATTTAGGCAGGCCTAGTGAACTATTTTGAAAACTATTGGGAGCATTTAATTCTCTTAAAATGGAAACATAAACCTTGAAGACTTTGAGCAACTCCATTGTGTACTAACATCACCAACTGGTAAAGCCAAGAATTGGCATGCTACTTGGAACTTCTTTACCTGTCAAACAAATAAGAGTCTATGCTATACTTTTGTCATTCTCTCATATCAAAGTTACCCCCCCCCCCCCAAGCCCTACCCCCAATGTAAAGAGTAGTAAGAGAGGAAAAACAGCCAGGTATTTGCTGTACCAAATTCCTCCCCTTGAAAGACAACATATCACGTAAAGGATCTTTTGTTCTGAAATCATAAACAATGCTGGAACTGACATACACGTTCTCAGAAAAGCATTGTAGGGGATTTTGTGGGCCCTGAGTGACCCTCAGGTTTCTACAGACATTAAAATTCAGTTTTCTCTGTGAAAGGACACAGTCTGTACTAATGATAGATTATTTCACATAGCTTTTCCTGTCCCTAATACTTTCCCTTTGAGATTACCTTCTATCAACATACATGTCTTGTATATGTGTGTGTGTATCTATATCTATAGATATGGATATATAGATATATAGACATATACTCACACACATTCACATATACACATATAATTTTATATATTATTACTATAGTGATATGTTATAGTTATATGTGAATATAACTATGCATTTCATATATATACACACTTACATGTTTGCATATATACATGACCATATATATTTATGCATACATGTATGTATGTACATATACACATAGACACTATATGTGTATATGTATATATCTATACGTGTGCATATATGTATACATTTATATATGTATACATATGTACATATATATGATATTTTGTATTGTTTATCCCATTAGAATATGCACTCTTTAGGAGCTGCATTCATACTTTGGCCTTTCTTTATATCTCCAGGGGTTAACACAAAGTCTGGCACATCGTAAGTGATTAATAAATGTTTATGGACTGACTGACCTAACTTTCTTAAGTCATTCTGATTTTCCTACCCTATTTCATCACAGACCACAGAAGGCTTGAATCAATTTTCCTGAAACGCTCCTTTCCCAGAAATCTTCTGGATAAATAGAAGGGTCTGAAGGTTAATTTATACAGTATTACAGGTAGAAATGGTCTTTTTAAGAGAAGGGAAAAGCAGGGCAAAGAAAGTCGGAGGAGTATGGTGGTGAGGGATATGGGTTCAAATTCCACTCCTGATGCTTACTAATTATGTGACCTTGGACAAGTCACAACTCCCTCTCTACTCTCAAACTGTAATGTTAATGAAATCAGAAGATCTTCCATGC
>JAQQSW010003598.1:0-14653 GCA_028646575.1 Pseudocheirus occidentalis | reverse complement strand
GCCCTGTAAGTTGGGAAAATATGGATGGATCTTGGGAAGGGCCGGGGAGGGTACTAATAAGAGGACCAGGATATGCTTATGTTGTTCCAGATGGAGCGAAGGACACAGAAGGGAAATGCATACCTGATAAGCATATTCGTCTTATGGGGACTGGTGATGACTGTGACTCGAGTAACAACAAAGAAATGGACAGAGCTGACACCAGCACATGAAAGGGAACAGGATGAACAAGGGCAATGGTTTTGGCTTTGTCAATAATTTTGCTATGCCTTATTCTACAGCTAATGATTTTCTATCTTGGTTAAATTGGAAAGTGTCTGGGACGTCTTTAATAAGCTTTTTCCTTCTGGTATATATTTGTGTATTGGTTTAGTAATTCTCTGTTGTATGTGGCATTGGATTCTGGCGGTCCTGAAGAGTAGCCTTTTACATCTTAAAGCTGATCTCCTCCCCCTAGGCGGTCACCCACAAAACAAGAAAAGGGAGATGTTAGGTCTCTGATACCTCACGTGGGGTGGAGACTCCTAAAAAGGGTAGTTGATACTACACATGAGATGTGACGGGTTGAGCCGATCCTCAGCCAACAGGAGTGCATGTGATCACCTGGGGGCAGACTGTGAAGGCTGCACCTGTTTACAATAAGCAGGATAATCTCTTCACCTTCAGGGTGATGCACCTTGGCTAGCTGTGGTGAGGGCATGGCCAGGGGAGGGGCCCTAAGGGGCCCTGGAGAAAGGACTTAAATACAGGCTACCTGGAGGCAGAGGCAGTCCAGCCACATCCAGCATAGAGAATGTACTCTCATTAAAAGCTAGAAGCAAGTCCTGTGTCCTGAGTTTTTCTGTGTAGCTGTTTCTCCTGGAGTGGACGGGAGCCAGGGATGCCCGAGGCCTGTTGAGGTGGGTATAGGTAAGCCTTATACATCTTGACCCAAAAAGATAACCCTCACTTGAATAAAAAACCCGTAACATCACACATTCTATAAGAAGGCTTTTCCAAAGGCTATCTGTAATGCCATGTGCAAGCAGCTTCCTGAAAGAAAGCTACCGTCAACAGCTTTTAAGGTTCTGATTACACAGTATAGTGAACATTCCATTTATTCCACTACAAATCAAGGCAAACATTCACAACTAATCAATGTATAATATAATATTCACAGCATTACATCTTATCACAGAAAATCACAATATAGCATTCACAACATCATTAGAATGGCCACATAGTACTACAGTGGCCACAGTATTTAGAACAAAGAATAAAAGAATAATCATTCAGTTTCCCTAAGGGGGAAATCCTCCTTACTTAATCATTCAATCAATTTACAATACAATAATCAATCTTCCACTCATGGGGCAATTATAGATTAATCAATCATTTATCTAGCAATCAGTCACTAGGTATCATTAATCACAAAATACAATCATTAGAAAATTACACAAAACCTCTACCCCTCAAGTGTCTAGTAAACTTCAATCTCATCACACAGCCAAGGGGAGGCCTTTCCTTCATTTTTACTCGGGGTGGTCTCTCAGATTCCCTTTCACAGTCCCAGCTCCTACTTGAATCCACCAAACTGTCACCTGGATACAGAAGCAGACAGCTCCCAGGTCCTTGTCCATTTCTCCTGGTACACACTAAAGTTCACAGGGTCCAGCACATCTCAAACCCTTCACAACTTCTGTTGCTGGGAACTCAAGGATCAACCACGCCACAAACAAATAAAGTCTTAACATCTCGGTTCATGCTTCTTCAGTCCTCCAGAAGTTCAGCTGGCCCTAAGACGCAGAAGGAATCTCGGCCTTCCAGACAGCCCTCCAGGCAGCCCTCTCAGCCTTCTAGGCAACTTCAGCCTTCACCAGATTCTGGTCTCACAGAAAACTCCAAATCTTCTCTCAGTCTAGCAAGCCCAGCTCCCAGAAGCTGGGACAATCCTGCTTCCTCAACCAGGAGCCACCAGGAGGAAAATTCCCGACTCTGATTCTCTTGTCTCTGGAATTCTTCTTATATACACACACTAGCCTCCTGTCTCAGACAATCCCCTCCTGCCATGCCAGCAACAGGAGCCAGAGTTCAGACCTCTGTTCACACAGGAGACAAGAGTTCCTACCTTCTGCTTCTTTGACACAAGAGACAGAGTTCATACTCTCTCCCTCTTTCACAGAAGTACTTAGCCCTTAGTTACTAAGGACCAAGTACCTGCTAAATTAATTACCCTTACACTATCCACATCCAGAGAAAGAATCATAGAGTCTGAATAAAGATTGAATCAAACTACTTGCTGTCTTTTTCACTTTGTTTCTCCTTCTGCATTGTTTATTTCATTGGTAATAATTCTTCTTTACAACTTGACTAATATTTAATGTGAAAGTATATACAGAACCAATATTGGATTGCGTGTCACCATGGAGGGGAAGGGGGCAGGAAGGATAAGGGAGGAAATATGGAACTCAAAAACTTGTGGAAAAAAAGTAAATACATTTTTTTAAAAGGAACAAAAAAAGGTTTTTCCAGTCATGTTTAATGCTAGTACCTTCCATTATCTCAATTTATCCCATAAATATCTTGTTTGTACTTAGTTGTTTGTATGCTGTTTCCTCCATTAAACTGTGAACTTCTTCAGTGTACAGGCTGGTTTTTTTTTGCCCTCCTTGTATTCCTTCACTTCACAAAATACCTGACACATAGTAGGTGCTTACATACTTGTTGACAAGAAACAGAAAATTAATTATGACCCCCAGCTGGAGGCGCAATGGCTAAATAAATTATGAAGCCAGAAGAACTGGCCTTCTTCAACAATTGCAGGAAGAGAAATGGCTGGTTTTGGTCAATGTTCACCATGACACCCTGACAGTATCCTGCCTGAGTGGGAGACAAGTCTGTAACAAAGTTCAAGTCTACTGAGGACCAGGATCACTGAAGTTGGGAAGAGGTTTATAAGTAGCTGCTACTTCTAGAGTTTCATTTTAACCCTCTTAATAGTCCAGCATGTCAAATATTTCTCCAGGAGTTAAGATTGCAGAGTTAGAAGTAAGTTATTCTCACCTTCTCTTATTGACCTCTGAACACCCAGAAAATAATCACCCCAGGAAAAACCCTGGAATATCTGAGTCAGCAGGAAGATGGGGTGCAGCAGTCTTCTAGCTGGGAAAGCTTGAGGATTAACAGGAAAGACCCTTCTCACTCTTGGGGAGGGGGAGCAGTACAGAACAGGAGGCACAGTGGCAAGCCCTACCTCAGCAAACCAGGGGAAGATCCTGAGCCCCAGGGTGGTGGAGCAAGTAAGCTGCTAACACCAGGACCCCTGCTGGTATCTCAGAAAAGGCAGAGGAACTGGTAGACACCAGGTTCAGGAAACCACCACATGCACTGGCATGTATATAGCAGCAAGTATATATAGTAGCAAGTCTCCCAGTGCTTCAGCACTTCAGAGTGGTAGACATTCTCCAGCAGCCAAATATCTGAGTGCAAGGCCCAGGTGAAGAGGCATCCCCCAGGGGCCAGACTCCTCACTCCCACCCCCAGAGCTCCAGTGTGGCTGACCCCAGATCACCACCAGGTAAGCTGCCAGATCCCTACAGTCTCCAGGTGCCAGCACCTGAGGCCCCAGCACACAAACCAGTGACCAGGATCCAGGCTCCCAGCACAAGAAGCTTGGATCAGTGCCCCTTGTGCTCTAACTGGAGAGTTGTACTTTAAAAGTCAGGAATTAGGCAAACAAGCCTAATTAAGCCAAGAAGCAAAAAGCAGAAATGGACAATGACCATAGATTCTTATTATGGGGATAGGAAATATCAAGGCACAAATTCAGAATAGGACAACGCTGTCAATATACCCATATCCAAAACCACAAAGGGGAATATGAATTGGTCTCAAGCCCAAAAAGCCTTCTTGGAAGAGCTCAAGAAGGATTTTAAAAGTCAAATAAGAGAGGTAGAAGAAAAACTGAAAAAAAGAAATGGGAGATATGCAAGAAAGAGTCAATAGCTTGGAAAAGGAAAGACAATAACTGACTGTAGAAAACAAGTCCTTAAAAATACAACTGGCTAAATGGAAAAAAATATCCTGAAGAAAACAAGTCCTTAAAAAGTAGAACTGGCCAAATGGAAAAAGAGGTATAAAATCTAACAGAAGGAAACAATTCATTAAAAATTAGAATTAGGCAAGTGAAAGCTAATGGGTCTATGAGATATCAAGAATTAAATTGATGATCACTACCTGAGTCTCAAATAAATGTACCTTTCAAAATTTCTCTGGACTGTTTTATTTCTATTTCAGAGTTCCTAGTCAGCTCTGACCATTTCATCAGAAATGTTTCAACATCCTGTATCAGCACGGAAAGTTCATTTTCCCTCTATAGGATTATACTTACCTTTGCAGGATAAGTTATTCTAAGGTTACAAATCTATCTCTTTTTCCTTTTGGAATACTATATTCCAAGTTTTCCTCTTTATTTATAATAAGCTACCAGATCTTCTATGATCCTGATTGTGGTTCCTTAGCACTTGAACCGCTTATTTCTAGATGCTTGCCATTTTTTTACCCCTTGATGTGGGAACTCTGGATTTGGAAAATAACATTTCTGGGATTTTTGCTTTTGAAGGTCTTTTCAAGAAGTGTAATCAGTGAAGAAAAAAAAAAAGAAGTAATCAGTGGATTCTTTCTATCTTCACTTTGCCCTCTGGGATCCTGGCATGTATCATTTCAAGATTTCTTGAAATACAGTATTCTATTTTATTTAATCATGGTTTTCAGGGAGTTGAATGGTTTCTTAAGTTATCTCTCCTTAATCTGTTTTACAGTTTGTTTCTGAGATCATATATCTTCTATTTTTAAAAAATATTTTTATTTTGTTCCAATATTTCTTGTCTCATGAAGTTACTGATTGCTTAGTTAATTACAGTTTACCACTTTTTCTTCTAAGCTAGTCTTGATTTTTTCTTTCCAGTTCTCATTTCATTTTTAAATATAATTTCTTCTGAATATTCACATAGATTTTTCCCCTTTGAATCACTGTTAACAATTGATATGAACTGAGTTACTGCTGCTTCTTTTGGGGAAATCTCTAGATAGATAACCTTTTTTTATACAGGGCAATGTTTTCTCTTTTAGTAATCTCATCAGCTTTAGGTTTCTGAATTAGGGCTCTGTGCAAAAGTTAGGCTCTGCCCCCTGCTATGCTTTAATATGAAGTGTTTAGCCTGGCTTGGTCTGGTCCCTGGTCACCTGAGTTCTAAAGCTGACCTCTACCTTTTAGGGTTAGGCTAACTGGGATCTTTAAGGTTTAGAGCAATAGATATTCAAGACCCTCGATGGCATTTTAAGATCAAGGATCAGGGACCTTGGAAAGCCCCAGGGCTGTTCCAGTCTGAGTGTTGCCATGCTACTTTCGTCCCTGCCTCTCCTTGGACTTGTAAGGGTCCTCACCCTAAGGCCAGAAAAGTTCCCAGGGTTTGTCAGAGAAGGGGGAGCCTCTGCCCTTCTTGCATGTGGATAAAGAAACCTGCAGGCTACAGATATAGCTGGCCTGTCTCTGATTCTGTTAGAAGGCTGCTAGTTTGTTTGCCTGTGCTAGCACTGACTTTGCTGATGGTTCCCTTTTCTATTATGTTTGGGCTCCTGGCTAACTTCTAGTGTGTTTCTGGGATGGAAATTGTCACTTACTGTAATTTCCCATTGAATTTCTTGTTTATTTGGTTTGGTGGTGATTTCTGTTTTTCCTGAAATAGGTGTATGAGAGCACAGCAATCTGCTTTCTATTTAGGTAGCTATCTGGCTAGAAGTCCAAATTCATACTTTTCAGTCCTTTTTGAAAATCATTCGCCCACATCCAGTTTTCTAGTACTTATCCCATTCTGTATGATTTCCTATTTTGTTTTTGTTTTGTTTTGCATGGGTTTGTAAGTCCATGGTCAAGAAATTACGGAAATTATATCAAGATATTCCTGCTCTATTTGACATCTTCTTAAAAAAAAAAAACCAATTGATGGCCACACCAATATAATGTTGATTCCATAAGTTGGTCCAATCAATTTATAAAACAACCTGGAATTATGAGAAGATTTGTTAAACTATGCATATCCTTTGACCTAGCAAACCCCCTATTAAGATATACTCAAGGAAGTAAAAACAGAAACGGTTCCTATATACCAAAATATTCATAGCTGAGGCAATGGACAAACCATGGAATATAAATGTTACAGAATATTATGGTTATAGGAAATGACAAATGTGAAGAATTCAGACCTGTATTAAGTGATACAGAAGAAGTAAACAGAACCAGGAGAACAATGTCTATGATAATATAATGTAAATGAAAATAACACTGAAAGACATTCAAACTCTGAATAACTGCAATGGCTTATCTTAGTTCAAGAGAACAGATCACAGGATCATAGTGTAGAACTGGAAGGAAC
Organism: Pseudocheirus occidentalis; assembly: GCA_028646575.1. Taxonomy (NCBI): domain Eukaryota; kingdom Metazoa; phylum Chordata; class Mammalia; order Diprotodontia; family Pseudocheiridae; genus Pseudocheirus; species Pseudocheirus occidentalis. The sequence goes on along the minus strand of JAQQSW010003598.1, from coordinate 8,240 downwards.
CTCAGAAGTCATCAAGTTCAACCCCCTCATTTTACAGAAGAGAAAATGAAGCCCAGGAAGATTAATTTATCTGTTGAAAGTCAAACAAGAATTCAAAGTCAAGACTGGAATCCAGATCTCTGATTTCACTGCTGGCATTCCACAGAGAAAAAGGACTATGAGTATATATTGGTGTATCCACTATCAAACAGTTGCTATGATGACTGATTTTGTTTACCTGGTTTTCCTTGTAATAAAGGAGCATTCAGTGGAAAGAAGTATAAATCAAGGAAGTGGATGTGGCACATCAAAGCAACAGGCACTAATAAAATTTAAAAACTGGTGAACTTTTAAGAAATTAACACTGTAAGTCTAGTTATACTTTGCTGACTACTAAGCAAATTTGGATGCATTGAGAAATTTGCTGAGATAGTAAGGCTTAGCCATGATGATGATGATACTTAATTTATATCAGATAGAGCTGATAGTCCATTATTTGGTTTCTCCCTCTTCCCTAATGGAATGACCAGGGCTACATAATGTATTCATTCTTGTTTAATACATTTTATTAACCTAAACATAATAGCATAAAGAATCTGAAGTATGTATGTTACGTGAGAATGCCAGGCCTCTGGGAAAATCAACATAGACTTCTATAGACATACAGAAATGTGATTTCCCAGGTAAAAGGAACAGTCATGGTTCTAGATAAGGCTCTTCCACTATGTATGATACCCTGGAGAAGTCACTTTCCACGAATTTTCTTTTCAAGATGACTTTGAAAGTCCTTTCCCACTTTGAGAATTGGACATGCAAAATATTATGGGCTATTCACTAACTCACCCCAGTTCTCCAAAGTGAAACAAAATATATTCACATACATGCACATACCCAGAAGCTCATATATCCTAAGAGAAAGTTTACAGACAGTCAATACAAAGCTGAAAACTGACCAGATTCTACTTACTTACAGAAAAGTTTCATACTGGGCAAGCTAACGAAAAGGCTTTTCCAAAATAGCTAGTGCAAACTTGTAAGAAGTGTCTTAGCATTGCATCATTGTTAAATTTCAGGTTCCTCAAGTAAAATTTGCAAAGAGGGCTACACTGTCATCTTGGTCATACTGCCTATGTAACAGCAGTGCGGGAAGGTGGATGGACTCCTTGATGAACTTCTAGGCACTGGGTCTACCTAGAGAGTAGCTACAACTATGAAATGCACCACTAAAATAAGTATGTGAAAGGACGTTTTTGTCAAATGCCTACTTTATGCAGACATATGCATATATAGATAGTACATATTGCATATATATGTACTATCTATATGAAATTTTAGGAAAAAAGACAAAAACATCCTTGAGTTTATGTTTAAAACTCTATTCATAAAACCTGAATAGATAAACTTATCATTTTTAAATAGCTTCAGTTTTTATTTTAAGTATTATAGTTTCCTACTGGAAAAAGAAGGTAATTTTACAAATGCCCTTGTGGACTTAAGCTTATAAATATATTTTGCTTTGTTTTTAAATTTGAAACTAGTTTAATTTTCAGTAAGAAATGCCTTTGATGCCCTTTGTCATACATAAAAAATTAATACACAAGACATGCAAAGTTTAGACACTGGAAATGTAGAGTTCTAATTTTTAATGTGCAATTATCATTGTACTGAAATAAAATTGTGTTTATTTTGGTGATTATAACAAGCTGTCCCGTTTGTATACAAAAATGCATTAAAATAAACATCTATCTCCAGAGGTGGGAAAAGCATTTTCCTAAGTATTAAAATTGTTTTTAAGCTATCCAAAAAGTTTATGGGGAAATGACAGAAATTTTGCAGGCTAAATGAAAGTAAATGGCCCACCTAAATTTTAAGCGGAGCACAATAATTTTCACCTCTACTTACTTTAACATCTTGAAATTGGCAAAACTAACAGCAAAAAATAAACAAACAAATGAATCAACCAGATCAAAGTTTAACGGACATACCTGGAGCTGGTCTATGTTTCCAAATGGACTCTTTTGTTTTCTCCTCCTAAATGCATCAAACTCCTCAGATTTCATTTTAAGCATCTTTTCTTGTTGCTCTGTCCTTAACTGAAGCTCCTATATAAAAACAGGATGTGAAAATACCTTTGATAACTTCATCTGATTAGCAGCTTGTCATTATTAAACAACTACAAGGCAAATATTCTAAGTATTTTTTAGCTTTTGGTAGGGTGAGCTGATTACTTTATAAGACTGAAAACTATGGGGCAGCTAGCTGGCAAAGTGAATAGAGCACTGGACCTGGAGTCAGGACGACCTGAGTTCAAATCCAGCCTCAGACACTTGATACTTACTAGCCATGTGACCTTGGGCAAGTCACTTACCCCAAGTGCCCTGCCTTCTCCCCTCAAAAAGAAAAAAAAAAAGACTGAAAACTGCAACTATACAGCAGGACTCAGTAGCAGGGTGGATGGCAATGAAAAGTACCCTCATTAGTTCCCCCATGTTCATTAGTTCCCCCCATGTTCTCCCTTGCCCCCAAAGTCACTTTCCTGTGGTTTTTAAGAGTAGCTCGACTAGAGGCTGTTACCTCCTACCTTTGTCAGGTCCCAACTCAGGCAATTTCTGGATGCTCCAAGAAAGGCACTCAGCCTAAAGAAACTGTTCTAAGATGAAGGTGAAATGAAGAGGAAGGTGCTCTTCACTTTGCTCTACGAAGTCCTGACAACGCTACAGCTGCTTGGGCCCAGCCAGACCTCAGCCAACCCTCAGGCACCGGCACCACTGTATTTGCTGATGCTAAAACTCCTGCTCTTTGTTCATTTTTATCCTTCCTTCCTTCTTTCCTTCTTTTCCCTCTCTTCTACTTTGTCCTTGGCCCTCTATTTACTGTCATCTTCAGCCTACTTCGTTAGATCTTTTTCCTCTCATTGCTACTTTCTTTCCTCTATCCTTTTTTTCCTTCTTTGTCCACAATACCCCCATGACAAAAAATAGCAAAAGAAATAGTACAAATGAAAATAAAGTAAACCAAGTGAAAGTAAACAGCATGTTTAAAAAAAGCAAAAGAACATTTTTAATTGCTTGTAGGAACAGTGTCTTATCTGTATTTATAAGCAAAATCTGGGAACATAATATTCCCATTCATTCCTAGAGTTCTGAAAATACAACAAGGCCTACTATCTGTGCAATTTATGGTTTACTTCATATTACTAGATGTATTTATAAAGAGAATACCAAATATGAAATGGATTAGCCTAAGAATTTGTAAAGAAGGAAAACAAACACTTGTGTCTAACCATAAATATTGTCCTTGAAATCCAATCTAATAAGCCATATTATATGTAAAACTGATATATTAAGTAAATCTGCCTTGAATAAGGACCAAGACAGACTTTACCTTCATACTGAATTCTACTGCATATGTAAAATGGATCTGTAACCTTTTCCTAACGTTGCTGGTTTTTATTCTTCCAAAGCTTCATGGTCCCTGACAATAAAGACAGAGGGAAGAGTAGGAAACAGATGATTGCTATGACCAGTGCACTTTTTTCCATGATGGGAATCCCTACAGGCATTTCAGAACAGTCCTGGCTATATGACAGCTGCTTAAAAGAAGACTGCATTGAAAGGGGGAAAATGGAGAATCTTTGTGACTTTTTAGGTAACGGTGTCTTGGTCCCATTTTCCCCTTCCTCCCCCTCCACACCCCTGTGCTCTTTTCCCTCAGAAATTATGTACTATCACTGTACCTAAGCTAGTATTTTCATAGGTCAAGTCATAAATCTCAGTTGGATTCATAATGGTTAGTAAATTAACCTGCATTTAAAAGGAATTAAGTAGGCAGTTACTTTAGTAGTGATTAAGAGCATGAGAGGCATTCCACTGAACAAGAAGTTTACTGATTGACTGAGGAAAAGTGGGCCTTGGGATTGCAACCCAGATGAATGAATTGAATTAGGCATGTGTGATGGAGGAGCAGAGAAATACCATTTTGTTTTTGGTTCAAAATGAAACAAGAGCTCTGGAATCTTAAGTAAATCAAAATGGGCCAAATGACAGTAGTTAGTAAAACTAGATAAGGAAGTTTGAGAGCCTGCACCCTATAATCTTTTTATATGCATATCTGATTTCTTGAGCCTTATCATTAATACATCTATAAAAATTATTTCCCCTTATTAATAATCGCCGTAGGAAAATTATGCTTGTGACCTGCTGTGTGCAAGGGCAAAGAAAAGAAAGATGAGCTGCCAGAAGCAGGAAATAGAGATATAGTGGCAACAAGTATTTTGGGGAAGGATTCAGAACCAGAGCCATAGCTTTAGTTGCTACAGCTGCACAGAGCCAGAAATGAGCCATGTGCGTATAGAGGACAGCATAGCTAAGAAGAACGACCTAGCCAAGAGAAAGAATTTAACTTCAGAGAATGAATGAAATGATTTCTGAGGAGCTGAGTTATCCATAAGGCCCACAGGCCTTCCCTGGAAGTCTGTAGTTTTCTGAGGTCTCTCTAAGTGGCTAGAATGCCACTGTATTATGGCAAGGATGATGATAAAATGTCATATAAAATTTAAAATGTTAGCTTGTAAAAAGAGAAGTCAGAAATTTCTAGGATAGATTCTTAATCTTAGAGAACATTTAAAGCAAATATGACTCTTTTACGGACATCTTCAGGTAGTATTTTCAAGGGGGGAGAATACAAAGATATAGCCATTTATAGGGTCTGTGAAAATGCAGACAAAATAACATTACAAAGTGAAATTAGTTCCTACTTGAATTTTTTTATTTTACTTAAAAATTTCAAAACATGTAAATTCCTCACATAAGTTCACAAGACCTGGATTCCATTTCTGGTTCCAGTACCAACCTACTTACTTCATAAGCTTAAGAAAATGGCTTTAAAAAAAAATGGTTTGAGGGGCAGGTAGGCGGTGCAGTGAACAGAGCACATGCCCTGGAGACAGGAGAACGTGAGTTCAAATCCAGCCTCAGACACTTAACATTCACTAGCTGTGTGACCTTGTGCAAGTCATTTAACCCCAGTTGGCCTACCTTCCCCCCTCCAAAAAGAAAAAAAAGAACTTAAAATAAAATTTTTTTTAAATGGCTTGATCAACTTTACCCTTATTCTTGTAAAGTATTTGTTCAGAAAAAGAATAGTGGGGGCAGTTAGGTGGCATAGTGAATAGAGCACTGGCCCTGGAGTCAGGAGAACCTGAGTTCAAATCCAGCCTCAGACACTTGATACTTACTAGCCATATGTGGCCTTGGGCAAGTCATTTAACCCCAACTGCCTTGCCTTCTCCTCTCCAAAGAAGGAAAATGAATAATGGCTCTAGTTTTGAAGAAAGATGATGGGAAGAACGGCAATGAAAAATGAGAACATTAGCAAAATCTTTTCAATCAAATAATATAAATTGGCAACAAGACCCAAGACATATAAAATTTCTTCTTAAACTTAAAAAAGAACAGTGATTTCATTAGTTGTCAGTATTCTATCACCCATGAAAATAACAATATCTCCTCACCTCAGAAGATGGTTTCATGAACTGCTGAGGGCAAATTCTGGTCCAGAAAGAGCTACAGCTCCTCAGTGATACCTGAGAAAGCTACCTATAATGCTTGGCAAAAGAATGTGCTAACAAGCAGCATGATCTCTATCAAAGACAAATGAAGTTTTCTTACTTTGATTTTTTGCTGATCTCGCTTAATCTCTGCATCCAGTTGCTTCTTTTTTTCATTTTCTTCCCGAAGTCTCTTTTGCAGCTGGGCTTGCTGATATTTCATGTGATCTACATTCTGTTCAAGTTCAGAGGCATGTTTCTCATTTTGGGCAGACAGTGATGCCAGCTTCTTAGTATCCTGTTGCTTCTTCTGCAAGACCTGTGATCATATATTTAAAAATATGGGTAACGGAAAAATGGGCAGCTGTATCTATCCAAATCTATCAAGAAATCCAAGAGGTTCATTTCACTAACAAAAGTGAACATTTTCCCTTGATTTAAATAAAATCTATTTTTTATATCTTGATAGCTACACAAAGGGATTACAACCTAAAATTGTTATTTTCCCCATTTCTTCTTCTACTCTTCCTTCCCTTGTAAATAGGACAAACAGTTGCACATAGTGTACTTACTATATATATATATATATATATATATATATATATACACACACACACATATATATACATATATACATATATATATATATATATATACACACACACAAGGAATGAAAATTCTTTATGTAGATAAAGCTTTTGACTAGATTTATAAAAATGGCAGTCAAAAATCAAATGTGAATTTCCAAAAGGGGGAAAGGGGTACTCCTTTCATATAATGATTTTGCCCCCCTTCAAAAGAAAATCAGACTTTTCATAATGTAAAAAAGTATTAATGTGAAAGGTCTATACAATCATAATGGTTCTAACAACTGAACATATGAAAATGGCGAGAAATGATCATTTTAAAAATGTAGCTCTTCTGTCAAATAATTCTTATTATGATTGAAAAAAATCCTATAGACTTTTTATTTTACAAAATACGTTTTCAGTACAAATAAAACTGAGTTGCAAATATAAATAAACTTGGAACCATTTTCTATGAGAATGTTGAAGATCAACCCTAATGACTACTTTACTAATTATTTTAAGTTAAATGACAAAAAAAGAGAAAGGAAGGAAAGAGGGAGGGAAGGAAGGAAGGAAGGAAGAAAGGAAAAGAAAGAAAAAGAAAGAAAGAAAGGAAAAGAAAGAAAAAAGAAAGAAAGGAAGAAAGAAAGGAAGAAAGAAAGAAAGAAAAAGAAAGAAAGAAAAATGGAGGGAGGGAAGGAAGGAGGAAAGAAAGAAAGGAAGAGAGAAACTGACTATATGAATTCAGATTTGGAAAAATCTGAAAAATGCACCTCCCCACTGAGTGGGACAAGTAAAAATATTCTCATGAAGTAAAGGAGACAGTCACCAAACTTGAGCTGGAGTTTAGTTTTGATAGGCCCAAATTTTGTTTTTCTATAATGTGTCCTCCAGGTGGTAAACAAGAAAAGCAACAAGTGATCTATAAATTGCCTACTTTTTGAAACAAATAATATGTCTGCTAGGTGTTTCTGTAAATTACCTACTTTTTGATAAACAAGAAAAATAACATGTAATCTGTAATAAGCTTACTTCTGATAAATAATTTTGTATTGGATAAAAGGATTGTAAGGATGTCTTCCCACCAATGGGAATGAAGGTCTGGTTACTGGGGTGGAAAGGATTTGGGGGTTTTGGGGTTGTCCTAGAATTGTTTGTACAAGGGTATATAACCACTCGCTTTATTCTGTATTTTGCCTCCCAACACTGGTGTATGTTCTGGGTAGGTGACGCTCAACTCTTGCAAGACTTGTTTAGGAAAAAATAGCTTCTATTTCCATGTGGAGAAACTTCTGAGTTTTATTTGAGTAAGGGTCTAGAACAATATCTGTAGAACATGGCATAAAAAGTTGGCTACTTTGGCTTTACTGGTAGTTTTTGTTCCCTTTTTAATTCTTTGTTATGAAGGATGGCTCTCAGAGGAATGCATTGAAAAATGCAAGTAAGGTAAAAAGATGTTAATAAAAAAATTTTTTTAATTTATTTTTTATTTGTTTTCTTGTTTACATGATTCGTTTTCATTGCATTTTTGGATTACACATTTTCTCCCGGTCTTGCCCCTACCCCAACCCTAAAACAGCAATCCCACTGTAAAGGCCCTCCCCTGCACTGCTCTCTTATTTTCTGGTAGGGCAGGGAGGGTCTCCGTATCCCAGCCCCTGTATATCTTAATTCCTAGTTGCAGGTATTGCAGAACTTTAAATTCTTCTAGATGCTTTCGATTCCTCCCTTGTCACCCACCCCCAATGGAAGGACACTCAGTTCAATACAAGCTACGGATGTGTGATTATACAGGACATTTTCATAGTGGACATATTGTGACAGTGATCGTCTGTCTCTCCTTCCTATCCCTCCCTCCACTCCTTGTTCTGTTCTCTACCCTGTCCTTGTCCCTTTACTGAAGTGTGTGCTTCCAGCATCCCTCCCCCAGACCCTGCCCTCCCTTCCATCATCCCCCCTCTCATCCCCATGCCCCCTACTCTCCTGTGTGGCATGATGCCCAGTTTAGAGTTTATGCCATTTCTTCCCTAAGCCAAATTCAATGAGAGTAATTGAAAGTAAAATTGTAATAGTTATCCCTTGCCTCTTCTCTATAGGATGATTAATCCCATTTTGTCTCTCCATCTCCTCTCATTCTAGTCCTC
>JAQQSW010003597.1:0-14653 GCA_028646575.1 Pseudocheirus occidentalis | reverse complement strand
CCCCTCTCTCTCTTTCCTTTCCCTACTCCCACCCCTCAAAAAAAACTTCCTTGTAACCAATACTCACAGTTAAAACAAACACAAGCTTTAGCTGTGTTTGACAACTCTCTCTCCTTCTGCACCTTGAGCCCTCCCACCTCTTCACCAAGAGGCAGAAGGCACAGGTTGTGGAACGGGGCCACTGTTGAGTGTCCTAAGGCACTGTCTGCTAAGGGCCTTGCCCTCTGGAACTCGAGCTAATTTGCCCTTCCTGCCAGCTCAGTTGCAGTGGGTCCAGAGAGTCTGCTTGGTTCCAATCCCCACATGTAGATCTGGGCAGAACTAGGACCCATGATAGGAGGTCTTGAGCTAGAAGTGCTCCAGTTGCATACAAGGCAGATGACTGACCAGCCAGTCCCCTAGTCTCCCTTCCTGGCAGTAAGGCAAGAACAGGGGGTGGGGGGCCGGGGGTGGGGGTAAGGATGGGGAGGGGGAAGGGGGAAGGATGGCAGCTCTTCTGTGAGTCTGAGCACAAGCACCTTTGTCCTTCCATGACCAGACTAATTTCTGGAGCCAGAACACTCACCTGACAGAGAGGAGAGGGCCCTGGGAGGACCAGACAGAGCCGGGCCTAGAACCCTGATCTTCCCAAGCACAACACAGCCCTCTTTCCATGGCAACAGGCCTTCCACCTTTCTCTCCTACCTCCCTGAACATTCCTCCCTTTCATTCTCTCTCTGTCCCAAAGACTGCTCCCTTTCCCCTTTTACAAAATTCCAGCTCCCCTCCTGGCCCCCTTCTCCTATGTTGATGGAGGAGACAGAGGAGGAGAGGGTCACCAGAGAGGGTGGTGGTGAGGAAATGATCCCTGGAACATATTGTAGTATAGGGTACGTGATTTCCAGCATGGCAAGAGGTGGGAAGCCGGCCTGGGGGGAGGGAGCGGGAGAAGGGACGAGGAGAGAGGGCATCCTGAGGGGTGAGCAGCTGGTCCAGGAGGAGAACTTAGGGCTGGGGAGATGACAGTGGGGTCAGAAGTGAGCCAGGGCACCAGACAAGGTGTCAGGACAGCAGGGACCATCAGGTAGGGGATGGAACAACAGTGGCACTGGACACCAAGCTAAAAGGAATAAGGCCACTTGTGCTCCCTCTAGCTGGATCTGGAGATCAAGAAGAAATGAGGTTCCCTAGAAGATACACAGAGGATCCAACCCTTCTCAGTCCTGGTTAAACCACAGTCCTGTGCAGGAAGTGAAGGAGGGATTCTAAGAGGTAGAGGAGAGGAGAGAGAGTAAGGGAGACATGGAGGACAGCTTGGGCAAAGGTGTGGAGGTGGGAGATGAGCAATGAAAGTTTGTCTAGACTAAGGTACTGTGTAATAAGGCATATTTGGTAAGGTAGATTAGAACCAGGCTGTGAAGGCCTCCAAATGGCAAATATGTTTGTATTTTGTGCTAGAGAGCTGTGGGAGTTTATTGAGCAGGGGTTGGTGATGCACACTTGTCAGACACACACTCCAGAATGATCCCCTTGACAGCCCTGTGGAGGCTGGACCAGGCGTGGGGGGGCAGTGTCTGAGGGGAAAAGGGGACATATTGGAGGGATGCTGCAAAAGTGAAGTTGACAGGCCGTAGCACCATATGATGAGTTCGGGGATGACTTCTAGGTGGGAGCCTGAAGCACTGGGAGGAGGGTGTTGCCTTCACTATAATAGGGAAGGCAGGAGTGGGGGGGAGGATGTGGGGAAGAGATGATGAGCTCCATTCTGGACATGCTGAGTTTAAGTTGTCTATGGATGTCCAGTTGGAGATATGAGATTGGAGGTCAGAGTCAGCAGAGACATGGGGCAGGATACTCAGATTTCAGAACTGTCAGCGTAGAGAGGGTCATTGAATCCATGGGAGCTGATGAGATCCCCAAGTGAAGCAGGACGGGGAGAAGAGAAGGGGGCCTAGGACAGAGCCCTGAGGGTCTCCCATGGGTGTAGGTTCACCTTGGTCTGGAGTCAGACTACCTCATCATGCCAGATGGAGCTGAAGGAGGAGCAAGCGGCAGAAGGTGTCTGAGTGATGGGAAGTGAGAAGGGGGTGAGAAGGGAGAGCTCATGGAGAACAGCCTCTATTTTCTTTATAAAATAGGAGGTAGGGTCTCACCTGAGAGGGGAGGGGGAGGGGAAGCCCTGAGAGCTTTGAGGAGGTGAGGTCTGGAAGAAGGGACAGGAGATGGGGAGAGAGAACTTTTGAGGGAGGCAGAAGGGGATTGCCTGGCAGCAGTGAGGGCTCAGTGGAAGCTGCACATAGACTAGTAGCAAACAAGCACTGGTTTTCTCCACTTTCGTTCAGCAGTTCGTGGGTAGGAATGCAGGCCATGAATGATGGGGTTGACAGCATAGCTATGTTTTAATTGGCTGTGATCTAGTGCCCCCTCAACCATATGGGCTCCACCTCTCTTTGGGCAGAACCACTGCATCAATGGTTTTAAGCCCAGCAAAGCTCCTGCTTCCCCCATGACACCTGGAAAGTGTTTGGTCTTCCTTTAGCCAGGGCAGAACCAAGGACAGATCCTGCCTAAGGGCTGATATTAGGGTTTGAGGCCTGGTCAAAGACACTCCCTATCCCAAGCCAGGAGCCTGTGTGCACTTGCAGTCTGCTGCCCTGTCTTCTGGTTCCATGTTCGTCCCTGTGGGTTGGGACTTTTCTAGGGTGGCCACAACCCCTTAGGCCATGTGAAGCCCTGAAGAGAAAGGTTCCATTGAGAAAGCCAGCCCACTGGCTAGCCTTGAATTTGAACCCGATGGGACCAATGCTATGTAGGATCTGAGCTACTCCATCAACCAAATCCTTCTCCACTTCCCAGAAACCAAGGGATTATGGGAGGAATGTTTGTATGTTTGTTTTGGCTATACTTCTGAAGTAAATATTCCTTTGTAAAAGAGATTTTAAATGGCACTGGCTCCTAAAAGGGGGCACACAATGAGGAGGGGTTCCCTCAAGAGCCTGGAGAACACTGGGATATGGGTGGTTAAAACAAAACATTCCTGGCCCTCAGAGAGTGAAACTGGAGTAAGCCTATGTCCCCTAGGTGAGGGCAATCTTTTTTCTTCAGTTATCTTCCCCTTCTCTCACTTTATTTTAGATGGAAAAAAGACCCTCATCACAGCCAATGAGGATATGAATAACCCCAGTGGCCCCCTGGCCAGGGAAGAGCATCACACAGAGAGTTCTGAAATGAACCAATTCCATCAGCCTCAGATTTCCTGGAAAATACTTCCTAGCCTCCCAAAGCCTCCTCCATCTACTCCCTTCTCTTCCATGCTCACTCTTCTCCATTTGAACCTTGGCATTCAGTTGCATCCATTCGTGACTGACAGTATCACCCTGCACCAGCCCATCCTTAGCTGCCAGGATGACCTTCCTGGTCACCTTCCTGCTGGAGAGGCCTCTTTTGGCTCAAGCAAGTCCTTCCTGGTCTGGCCTTTCTAGCCTTCCTGTTCTCCTTTCCAAGCTCTAATGCTCCCAGACTGGCTTTCCCATTGTTCCCCTCCTGACTGTTGCTTCCTGGCAGTACCCTCCCTCTTTGCCTCTGTCCATTAGAGTTCCTAGGTTCCTTCAAGGGTGGTGGTGGTGGTGGTGGTGGTGGTGGGGGTAAAGAGCATCCCTGGATGGGGTGCATTTCTTGAACCAACCCCTCCAAGCAGTCCATACAGTCCACATTTTGCCACCATCCCTATGGGTTCAGTTATTTTCAGTTGTGTCCAACTCTTTGTGACCCTTTTTGGGGTTTTCTGGTTTCCACATGCTGGAGTGGTTTGTCCTTTCTCCAGTTCATTTGACAGATGAGGAAATTGAAGCAGACAAAGTTAAGTGACTTGCCCAGGATGGCACAATTAGTGAGTGCCTGATTGACACTCAGGAAGTTGAGCTCTCCTGATTCACCCTTGTAACATGCAATTCTTTACCCAAATCTTGGCTGAAGCCTGCATGAACTCTAGGCAAAAGGCATCCTTAGGTCACTGGTGGAGGTGAGGAGTCGCCAAAGCTCTGTCTTTGAGACTTGGAGCACTGAGGAGGCTGTTGGTGTGCCATCGTTATCAGCTGAGGCCCAGGGACAAACAGTGACAGAGACCCCCTTAATTATGCACCGCTAATAGCACACAGGGCAGCCAGAGGAACATCGCATATCTCATTCCTGCTTTAAATGTGTGCTGTGTTGTTTGGAATGCTAATGTAGCAAGAATCCTCAAAGGTCACAAATGAATCATTTTTCCTTTATTGTGGGGGATGGGAAAGTAAGAAGTTGTAGGGGGTGGGGGTGGGGTTGTCAAACAATTAAAAATGAGCTTCTCTTGTCGCCTGGCTGAACACCGTTCCCCATTCGCCTAATTACAGAATCAGGTGCCGGCCCTCTGGTCATTTGGCCAAGCCTGAATGGGCTTGGTTCTGAGCACCGCCTCACCCCGGAATCCTGCCACGCACAGTAGGGTTCTCCCATCCCTCTCCCACTGAGGAGAAATAAATGAAAACCTCCAACATTCCCCCCCCCCCCAACCTCTCATTATGAAAAGTGCAAATTTAGCCGAAGGAGCGTCAGATCTTCCCGGGAGTCATTCATCATCCTCAGAAAGTTTCGGTCTTTCCCTATAACAAAGAGAAAGGGCTGGCGGGGCTGATGGACTTGCTCTGCTTGTGGGCAGCGCGGCGCTCTGAGTGCCCGAGCTCGAGGCTGGCTGCGGACCCCCAGTGTCAGCTCAAGGTCGGTGGAGCCAGCGTTTCTTTACAGCCAAGCTAAATCCAGGTTATTTCCTTCTGAAGGGAGAAAAGGCTCGTCTGAGCTCTTGCTTCCTTGATCTGGCGGCTGCCACGGTGGGGAAGGCTCTTGGCCTCTGCCGCCACCAGCCAGCAGCCTGTCCTTTGGAGCCTCTGGATACATTCTGGTGGCCCAGCACATTCCCCTCCCTCGGTCCAGGACTTCCATGCCGCCCGCCTCACAGTATTTTCTCCCCCCTAACTGCTCCCCTTAATCTAAGAGACTCCAAGGGAGATGCAAATGTTCCCTCAAACATTCTCACCTTCCAAGCTCCCATCTATTCAACTCACACGACTTACCCTTCATTCCACCTCAGATACACACAGACATAACGATACCTTGCCTGGAGTTTCAAAAATTTTTTTTTTAAACGAACGAAAGTCCATTTTTCTCTTCCTCCAACCTCCGCTGTCTCTACTGGAGGAGAAAAAGAAAGAAAAACGAAGCCTTCGTAATAAATACGACGATAAACAATACTGTCAAGCCAAACAAAATCCCGGTCGGTTACGTCCGGAGGCGCGTCGCATCTTTCGCAGAGTCCACTGGCGCCCTCTCGCAGGAGGCTGCAACGGGCTTCTTCTTCTGTCCCCTGGAATGGGGGCTGGTCTCGGGCTCGTCCAGAGTTCTTAAGGCTTTCTCCCCAGAGTGTCTCACAACGTGGCTATTACTGACGGCGCTGGCGCCTATGGGAATTCGCTCCACCTCCCAGTTCGTGTACCCCAAGGTTCCATGAGCTGATCAGAATCTGTGGTCATTCCAACTGACTCCTGATCACGTTCTTCATCCTCACCAGGACCTCCAGGGAGTGGGTCCCTCAGCCTTCGGTCCCAAATGCTCCCAGAGTCTGGGCATCAGGCCCTTGGTTCCTGGACTGGTCCCCTGGGAAGTGGCAGTGGCATGAAGAAGGCATGGCCCCAGGTCAGATTAGAATCATGGGGGACACAGGCTGGAGAACCAGGGAGTGGGGCACAGAATCGTCGCAGAAACTAAAAACCACCAGGTCAGTGGGCAGTGGGCCAGGCCAGCCACCTCAGGAGGTCAGTTCAGGAGTTGTTGCATCCCCTGTGGCTCCTAGCAGTGGGTTTATCCAGTCGTTGTCTTCCAATTCTTTTTATCCTATTCATGCTAATTAATTTTGTTTATTAAATGTCTTCATTTTTCCTCCTCTGTCGGATAAGATTGGCTCAATGACCTCTGAGCTCCTCCCCCTCTAACATTTCATAACCCTAAGGGTCCAGGGGGTGGGATAGGGAGGGACCTGCCCAGAACACTGACCAAAAGGAGGAGCCAGAAAACTTGCTGCCCTCCCAAGAGTTTACTTTGGCTGTGGGATCCCTGGTGATTTCAGCTCCGAGATGGTGATTCTCAGTTTCCCAGGAAGCTTTGGGACTTCCTTATGCAGCTCTCTGCTGTATTTGCATAAAAACCATTGGAATCTAGGAAGCCCTGGATGATGGGGAGGCTCAGTGGGCAGGCATGTTGCTGAATTCTGAATTTTCTACCCCATCATTTTTAGGTACACAGTCTCCTACAGGTAACAGCAAGTGGACACAGTTTCCTTTGGAACCAGGATGTTCACAGTGATGGCAATGATGCAAATGGACCTGAACCCTTGGAGTCACTGCCATGACCAAGCCTAGCCCCAGAGAAGAGCTGAATAAATGAGTTTCTCCTCCTTCATTGAAGAGGTGGGGAGCTGGGGGTGCAGGATAGCGCTTACCCTCTCAGACACAAGCACTGAACAGCCTTCTTCTCTTTCTTCTCTTCCTGGGATTACTCCTAACCTGAGGCAAGGAGGCTTGGGCCACAGCCCAGCTGGCAAAACCACCTATCCCTGCCCACTTCCCCACTGCACAGCTCCCTTCATCTACATGTTCAAAAACACCTGTCCTAGGGGATGTGAAAAGCTTCTCTCAAACCTCCAGCCGACTGAGTCCAGCTGGACTGACTTGGGGGATGGGCTGTCTGCTTCATCTGGGCCCCATCAGACAGGTCATCAAGCCTCCATGCAGTAGACCAAAGGAGCCCCAAAAAGGACAGAACAGACCACTGAGGCCAGCAGCTTTCCTGTATCTGAGAGCCCCAGGGGGCTACCCCTGACTGGCTCAATCATACCTACTAGGCACCTCAATGGGCATTCACAGGTGCTGATGGGCCGCCATAGGAAGATGGGACTGGGTTTTCCGAGTCTGAGGGTAGTTCTCTAGTCACTCTGAAAGGAAGTCCTTAGGACAACTCTGTGTACTTGTTAAGGTAAGTTGGAGCCAGGTCGTGAAGGGCTCCAAATGCCAAATATGTTCTCCAAAAGGAGAATCCTTATCCCAAGAGTCTTGCAAGCCCTTTGCAATACAGAAGAACCACCCACCTTCGGGGCGGGGCTCTGTCGCGGAGCCACGTGAATCTGATTCTGTGCGGTCTTTCTGGGGCATTTTCCTCATTCGGTTTTTACCTCTTGCCTGTGAGTAGTGGGGACCCTAGCGCCTTCATGGTGAGCCAGCACACCCCTTTGAGTGCCCATTATGAACAGGGCACATGGAGGGGGTCCTGGGCATGAGACGTTTTCGTGATCCTAGACATGAAACCTTGTAGAGAGAACTGCAGCCTGGTCCTGATGAGTGGGGTAAGGAGCCCCAACAAGGGGCAGCATTGTTTGGATTTGCCCTGTAGGGCTTCCAGTCACCTCCTTCTGCACCATTCTAACTTGGGACAGTGTTACTCTGTCTGACTCAGGTGCGGAAGGCTCCTTGGCCTCACCTGGCCCTTTGGACTTTGGTCCCCCCTTTCTGCTTACGCCTTGTCTCAGAGGTGACCCCCCGTGTCTGCAGTCAGTACCTTGGACATTCACAGGTGTTGGTACGTTTCCTCCTCCTCAGGTGAGAATGGGAACTCCCTAAGGGTAGCTTTTTACTTCTCTTTGCCGCTCAGGAGCTTGGCACATAGTAGGTGCTTAGTAAGAATCATCGGGCATGACCCAAGCGGAGAGGTAATTTCTAAGGTGATCGCCTACCAGCCCATCACTGTTCTCTTTCTTCCCGGGCCTGCACACCTGCCTCCCTCTGCTTCCTGCTGATGCTGGAGGAGGGAGGAGCTGACCTCAGTCTCCTGAGTCTCCCCTCCCTCCTTTGAAAGTGGGCCTCGGAATTAGGGCAGCTTTAAATAGCGTTTGCTGTTCAAATGCGCTGACGCCAGCGGTCCTTGGCCAACCTGCAGACTCAGCAGGATGCCTGCCTGCCTTTGGGAAGTTTCTACTGTCACCGTCACTCAGGGATCCCTATGAACTTCGGGCACTAAAAATAACCCTCCAAAGTGCTGAGCGAGGGGACTGAGCCAGGCTCGAGAAAACCAGCCTGTTGTGTCCCTGTGCCCACGGGCTCTCAGAGAGGGCGGGAATTGGGATTAGGATCGGGTTCTCAGAGCACCAAGGAGGGGGTTGCAAGGCGGAGCCCTCCGCCCCAGCAGCACTGGCCTGGGGCTGGAACTAGGGCCGGAACTAGGGCAAGGCTAAGGGGCTCCTGTCCCGAAGCCTCACTGTTAGCAGATCCTCTGGCAATGGTGCTTCCTGGAGTCGAGGCCTGAGTTCTGGGCCAGCCTCTGCCACTATCGCTGTGCCCTGGGATAAGTGACTTCGACTCTCCAGGATCTCAGGACGGGACTGTGGAGGTGCCTCCGGGCTCTGCCATGACTTCGGGGCAGGGGCCTGTCCTCACCTCTGAGCGTCCCCCCCAAGCAGGCTCCCCATCTCTCCAGCAGTGTTTAGTGTGTTGGGGAGGTTCTGAGAGGACCCGCAGATGTCTGGAACGACTGCTGAGCTTTCCCTCAGAGCAGGGACCTCCTGACATGCCCAGCTCCAGCCACCCTCCAGCCCTCAGTCAGACTGGTCATCTCTGCCTGCACATCTCCCACAGCTGCCCCATGGCCTGGAGGAATGAAGACATGCTGCTAGCACTTCCTAAGCGTGTGGCCCTGTGCAAGCCACTTCACCCTGTTTGCCTCAGTTTCCTCATCTGTAAAATGAACTGGAAGAGGACATGGCAAACCATCCCAGTATCTCTGCCAAGAAAATGTGTGTCCTCTCATTGGCCTAGTAAAGGGGAGACCACAGGTGGGAGTGTTTGGACCTCGAGAGTGGCTCCAGGGGCACAGAGTGGTCCTGCTGTACAGGAGCCCAAAGAGGGAATGACCTCCTTTTGCTGGCCAGGAGGGTGTGGCTAGGGAGATGCTATAAAAGAAAGGCCTGTTGGGTGAGGGGTTTGGTGCTGGTGGTCACATAGCGGGCTCCTGATGACCTGTATTTGTGCTTCGATAGTGTGCCTTCTTCCTTTGTTTGGCTGGTAGGGAGGAGAGTGTGGAGCCCAGAGCCCTAAAGCGTTGGGAAAGAGAAGGCACCCAACAGTGGATTCCAGCCCTGTTGATTTAGAAGTTGGAAGGAGATCATGTGTGTGCCCATTGCTCAGATTTTGTGGATCAAAGGAAGAAAGGATGTGCAATATACTGCTGACCTTAAGGCATGTGTGAATTCTGGCTAGTTTTATCCAGGTTGGCATGAGGCCACGACCCTGTTTGTCCCATTCTTCACTTTTGAAGGCAGACAGAAGGCTTGCCTCACAAGAGCCCTGGGAGAGAGACAAGGGACACAGCCTTGGCCCCATTCTGCAGATGAGGGATTGCCCTCAGTGGCCCAGTCCATGGCTGATGGTTCTGAGACCTGGTCATGCTGCATCACCCAGTCCCACTTCTAGCCATGGCAGAGCTGGAGCTGGTAGTCTGGGTCCTCACAGTCCCCCCCCCCCCCCCAATTAGAGCAGGTCTCTGGATGCCAAGGCTCAGTTAATTTTGGGAAAGCTCTGTGGATTCAGGCTGACTTGCATCTGTGTTTTTGGGGAGATGTTGCTGCGGAAGGCCCATGGGGCAATCATCTGGTGAAGAGTTCTTTACATTTTTAAGGAAAAGACACTTTACTGAGGGAACAACCAGGCCAGAAATCTGTCCCGCTCCCCCAAAAAGGAAAGAAAGAGTTTAGAGGAAGATTGAAACGGCAAGTTTTAACAGAGTGACCACAGAGTCCGAATAAAAAGTTTTAAAGGAGATTTTAATGTACCAGTCGGGGCTGTCTTGGAGAGCTGCAAATAGCTCAGGGATACAGAATCTTTCATACAGTATAGTTTCATTGTTTGGAGGTGAGGGGGGTTATAATTACAGGGCATGATGATGGAGCACAAAGAAGAATGAAGAATAGACAAGGGGGGAGCCTCTGTAGGTAGGGGGTTGTAGGGTGAGCAGAGAGGGGCATAACGATTGAGAAGTAAGACAAATGGAGAATAGACAAATGACTCTAGGCCAGTTTCTTGACTCCTGTCTTAAGTCCACGAAGTTTCTACCTAACTCGTTCCAGGCCACTTCAGTAGCTGACCTCGTGTTGGATGTCAGGCCTGGCTTGTGTCCAGGGGAAGGTCATTTGGATTCAGATTCATCCATTCAAGCCCTTCCTTATATTTCCCAGAGAAAGAGGGCTCTGTAAGCAGCTCCTAATGGCGGCTCCTCCTCATCACCATCTTGAGACTGATGCTCACTCTCTGAGTTCTGTTTCTGACAGAACTGTGGCCCCAGAGAAGACCCTGGGCCTCAGGACCCCTGGACCTCTGGAGCAAAACGACCTCAGCCCTTAGACAGATTCCTGGCTCCATGGCCTTGCCGCTAGGTTTCCTGAGCCCCACCACCTCCCTTGGCTCCCAGAGGCTCACTTGAGGGCTTCCCATGGCTGTTTGTAGCTTCCCCTGCGTAATGATGGGTTTGGAGCAAAGCGAGGGCACTGCAAGCAGAAGTGAGAATGGAAAGAAAAGAGAAGAGCCTGGGTCTGCAGAGACTCCAGGGCATCACTACAGGGGAAAGCAATGAAGGGTGCTGCTCTAAGCTTAGAACAGCAGCTTTCCACCTGGCTTCTGCTGACCCCTTTGTAGTCTGTGGCTGGGGCTTAGGGGTTTTATGAACATAGGTGGGAAAATCATTCTCTCTTTGTTTTCACTAACCTTCCTTGGAAATCTGCTTCCAGGCCACACCCCCTGCTTCTGAGAACAGGCCTCTGAGCTTCACTGTCAGTCTGACAAAGGGGTCTGTGACCCAAAAAGGTGGAGCCCTCTTGGTTTAGAATGAAAACTTCCAAGTAGCTGCAGGAGAAAGGGAGCCCAGACGCAGGCTTATATGCCTAAGAAAGTGTTTTTCCCACCTCTTCAGCTGGATGGTGGCCTGTGACTTGTATCCGACTCTCAAAGGAGCAAAAACAGGGTTGGGAAGAGCTGAGCCCCTGGGTGTGAAGAAGCTCTGGCTCAGCAGAGGCTGCTCGTAGCTCAGAGGGCAACGGCAGGAGGTTGAGGAAGGCACAGGTGGTCAGGGGACCCCGGCAGCTCTCCCATGTCAAAGGCAGAAGCCAGAGGGGCCTGGCCCTCTCTGCGTCTTCTCTGGTCAGGTACTCCTCTCAGGTACCCCTCCTTTCCTGGAGTCCTGGTAACTGTTAGGGGAGCATACTTTGTGTGGGCCTTTCTTGGCCTTGTTTGGCTAAGCAGGACCCTGGAGGGAAGCAGGGGCAGAGGCAGAGACAGAGTATGATGGGCGAGGGGGATGCCCTGGGCATGCTCTGCATATCTTGCACAGGTATGTCCAAGGAAGGGCACCTCACGGCTGCTTCACAACAGCCCCTTCTGGCCTGATTTCCCAGGAAAGCTCCCATAGCATGGAGAGTTTTGCTTTGCTGCTATGTTCTGGGTTGTGGCCTTGTCTGGGGCTCTCAGTCTGTGACTGGCTTTGGCCTGCATTAGCTGCACATGTGACTGGGGAACCTGTACAGACTGTGTACGACCAATCATGAAGCAATTTTGTGCATGGCTTCCAGAGAGGGAGCTTTGGGTCCTGTTTCTAGAAAATTGGAACCCAGGGTCAGACTTGGAGGAGGAAGGAGAGGGGGACCAGGATAACACAGGCTGTTTTAAAAAATATTTAAATACTTATTTAGTTTTAGTTTTCAATATTAACTTTTACAAGATTTTGAGTTTTAAATTTTCTCCCCCTCCTTATCCGTCCTCCTCAAGACAGCTTGCAATCCAATATAATTTATATATGTACAGTCATATTAAACATATTTCCACATGAGTCATGTTGTAAAGAAGAATTAGAACCAAAGAGAAAAAAGTATTAGAAGGAAAAAACAAAAAGAAAATAAAAAGGAAAAATCATATGCTCCAGTCTGCATTCAGACTCCGCAGCTCTCTCTCTCTCTCTCTGGATGCGGACAGCGTTTTCAATCATGAGTCTTCTGGAGCTGTTTTAGGTCCTTGCATTGCTGAGAAGGGCTAGGTCTATCAAAGGCAGTCATCACAGATACAATGTGTCTGTAATTGTATACAATGTTCTCCTGCTCCTCTGTAAAGCAAGCTTGAGCAGCTTCCCAGAAGAATGCCACTGTGAGCAGCTTTTAACGTTCTGATTACACAGTATAGTGAACACTCTATTCCACAACAAATCAAAGCAAAACATTTACAGCAAATCAAAGTACAGCATTCGCAATGTTATAACTTATCACAGAAAATCAAAATATAGCATTCACAACAATGTTATGGCCACATAGAAATCACAGAAAACGGCCACATAGTTTTCACCACAGTGGTCAGTTTTCAACAAAGAACTCAATCATTCATTCATCCTTAAGGAGGTTTGCCTCCTCAAGGAACACAAAGTACAACAGTCAAAATTCTCCACTGGCGGCACACTAAGTTAATTCAATTAGTCACTTATTCAGTCATCAGTCACTAAGTACAATCATTTAGTCAATCAATCATTCACTATTCAGTCATCAGAAAATACCCAGACCCTCCACCCCTAGGTCACTAGCAAATTTATAATTTCTCAGTTAGTACACAGTGTCCAAGTAAAGTCTTCTTTCAGCTTGACTCAGAGTGGTTTCTCAGATTCCCTGGATCCCCTGCCATGGTCCCAGATACCAGCCTGGATTCACCAAATTGTCACGTGGTTTCAAAGGCTGACAGCTCTCAAGTCCTTGTTCAGCTCTCTGTGCAGTTCCTGCTCCACACTGGAGCTCAGTGTCCAGTCCATCTCAAATTCTTCACAGTCTCTTTTCCTGGGAAGACAAGGCTTAACAAAGCCACCAACAGGTTCATACAAAGTACCAGCATCACAGTCATGCTTCCTCAACTTTGGCTGGCCCTTGGAAATCCTCAACAGTCTCCTCAGCAGCTTTGGTTGGCCCTTGGTTTCAGCAGAAGTTTCAGCTGGTTCCCAGAATTAAAATCACTCCATGGTGGTGGTGGTGGTGGTGGTGGTGGTGGTGGGATGAGGCTTTCCTCTTCAGCCTTCCCCAGCAGCAGCAGCTTCTGCCTCCATGAAGCCTGCTCCAGGAAGATCTGAGTTTCCCAGCCAGGGTCTTTCCTTATATACAGGCAGCATTAGCTTCCCGTTTCAGCCAACCCCTTCCTGTTACATCAGCAACAGGGATTCATACTTTCTTTAAGAGAGGCTTGATTGTGTACTAAGTGCTAAGTACCTGTTACCTTTGCCAATACAAAGGGATCTTCAAATTCAAATTACATTATCATTAAATCCCCTCACTAAGCATCAGTTCATAGAAGTCCTTACAGGTTTTTCTGAAGTCTGACTGCTCCTCATTTCTTATAGCACAGTAGTATTCCATTACATTCATATACCACAACTTGTTCAGCCATTCTCCAACTGATGGGCATCCCTTCAGTTTCCTATTCTTGGCCACCACAAAAAGAGCTGCTATAAATATTTTTGTATGTGTGGATTCTTTCTCCATTTTTATGATCTCTTTGGGATAGACTTAGCAGTGGTATTGTTAAATCAAAGGGTGTGCACATTTTTATAGTTCTTTGGGCATAGTTCCAAACTGATCTCCAGAATGGCTGAATCAGTTCTCAACTCCACCAACAATGCCTTAGTGTTCCAATTTTCCCACATTTCCCACATTTGTCATTTTCCTGTTTTGTCATGTTAGCCAATTTGATAGGTGTGAGGTGGTACCTCTGGGTTAATTTAATTTGCATTTTTCTGATCAGTAGTGCTTTAGAATATTTTTTTCCACATAACTATAGACAGCTTTAATTCCTTCACCTGAAAACTGAACACAGACTGTTCGTGTACATGGATGTCACCTCTCAGAACTCTAAATCTCCAGGAGGTCCCTCAGTAGCCTCTAATTCAACCCACAAATGACAGGAAACCCCATATTATATCCCTGACAAGGGGCTGTGACTGTTCTTCCCAGAGACATCAGCAGCTAAGGACCAGGTTCGTGTGTATATGTGTGTGTGTGTGTGTGTGTGTGTGTGTGTGTGTGAGAGAGAGAGAGAGGTGGGGGGGGGGAAAGAGAGGACCACAACCATCTGAAGCTGACTGCCAGCACTACAGCAGAGATAGGGATCTTGGAACAGAGGTGAGAAGTCCAGGGGTGCCAAGTCTAGAGCTCTTAGGAGTGCCCTCCTTACCATATCCCTCAGTTTCCCTTGTTTCAAGTCAAGGATCTTGGGAAGGGGCCTGGATGGCCCATTCCTTTCTTTGCTTCCCACAAGCTCAGAGGGGTCCCCAGCCACACCTGGAGGCCCTCTCCACACCTGGAAGAGCAAAACACAATCAATGGATGGTGCCAGAGGCCCTCGGATCACCCCTTATCTGGTCAGTATTTCCCACTGATAGGAAAAAAGGAATTATTCTCTTCAGAATGCTTTTGAGACTCTTTCTCCATCTGACAGGAAAAAAAACACTCCAGGGTTTTTGCAGTGGCAAAGATGGACAAAGGGCACTGGTGGGTTCAGGCCTGGCCCTTCTTTGGAATCAGCGGACC
>JAQQSW010003596.1:0-14653 GCA_028646575.1 Pseudocheirus occidentalis | reverse complement strand
GGGGTAGCTCTGTTCCAAATCGCTGGGGTTTTCCCAACTGCCGGAGCTATTGGGGGGGTGTTGCAAGTCCCCCCAGCTTTGGCTTGCTGAAAGTGCACCCCAGGACCACCACCCAAGACCACGATCGAATCCAGGACACTCAACACAAGAGCACTTAGCCTTGATTAATCGATTCAGCCCCCCTGCGGAGTCCGAAGGCCAGGGGCTCTGAAGTAGCCTGGTGGGGGCCACTGCTGCTGGGTCCAGTAGTTCCCCTCCCCCACTGCTTCCTTGTCCCGGGGGTAGAATGGCTGAACAGCTTTACCCCGCCCCAATTAAGTTTCAAAGTTTCAGCTTTCACTAACCGTCTCTGATCTGACCGGAAGCTCCCCTTAGGCCGGTGCTTTAGATTTTCTTTGAAGTAGACTCAGGCTGCTCCTCGTGGCCGACCTGGGGCCTTGCCTGGCTGCTGCTGCGGTTTTGGGCTGGCCGTTCTCGTTCTCGGTGTGAGCTGCCTCTCCCGTCCTGCTCCTCACGCCTTGGCAGATGTGGGGGTGCTGGAGGCTGTAGAACCGCTGCAGACTGGCTGTGGGGCTCGGCTCAGCTCCTTCCCACCGTCCCAGGCCTGGCTGTGGTCTCAGCTTCTGGCTGTTCCAGCCTCCGCTCTGGCGGCCACGCTGAGCCCCTGCTGCCGAGCTGCCTTCAGCGAGAGCTGTGTTCTCTGGATTTTTGTGAGTCTGAGAGTCCTAGACTTTCCTAGACTTTGTCTGGGCTCATATTTTCTGGGTGTTTAGGGTGGCGGTGTGGGAGCTGCGGGACCTTGCTGCTTCTATGCCGCCATCTTGGCTCCGCCCCCACCCCACCGTGATTTAGTCTATTTTTTAAGGCATTATTTCCTTCAGTATTTTGGGGGGTCTCCTTTAGCAGTCTGTTGACTCATTTTTCATTATTTTCTTGGAACAATCTCATTTCTCTTCCCAATTTTTCCCCTACTTCTCTTACTTGATTTTCAAAATCTTTCTTGAGCTCCTCTGTGGCATGCAACCAATTCAGATTTTCTTGGAGGCTTTTGATGCAGAAATTTTGACTTTATTGTCTTCTTCTGGTTCTATGTTTTAATCCTCTTTGTCAACAAAAAAGATTATATTGTCTGATTTCTCTTCCTCTCTTCACTCATCTGGCCAGTCAAATACTTGACTTGTGAGCTCTTTTCCACAGTAGAACTCTGCTCCCATAGTGGAGAGTACTGTGTCCCAAAGTTCTTGGGTTTTGCATAGCTATTGTCAGAGCATGTTCTAGGCACCTGTCTCAGAACTGTGAGGAGGGCTGCCTCTCAACAGCCTCAATAAGCTCTGCCACATCTATGCTTCTTATCCCAGGACCACTACCTAAGTCTGCTACCAAGATCCAAGCAGGGTAAAGCAAGAGAATCCTGCCTCAGGATCACCAAAGAGATTCCTACAATTACCCTCTGGTACGTCACTTGGTCGCCCCACCATCTGTTAAGCTGGAATTCTGGAAGCAACTGCTGCTGAGGCCACCACCACCTCTGCCACCCTAGGGGCAGGGGCAAGTCTTCACTCTTCTCTTACCCATTTCCAACAGAATTTCCCCAAAGACCTTTTATGTTCTTTTTGGCATTTATGGATTGAGAAGTCTAGAAAACACCATAGCTGCCATTGATTTGCTCTTCTGAGGTCTGCTCTGGCCAGTATGTACTGCTTGTCTATATCAGACAGGCCCACGTGGGACTTTAGTCTGCTCACAGCCCAGTGTGATAGACCCTTCCTATTGGTTTACCATTCTGTCCTCAGCTGGAGATATATTTCATTCTCATTTTAAAGGTTCTATATCTTTAAAATTTGTCTAGAATATTTTTATAGATTTTTGAGATAATTGGGGGCAAGCTCAGGTAAGTTCCTGCTCTAACTCTATTGTCTTGGCTCCCTTTGGATATAGGTAATTTAATAAATCTTTGGACATAATTTCAGATTGTTCTATAAAATGGATGGATCCATTCACAATTCCACCAACAATTAATTAGTATCTCAATTTTTACTCATCCTCTCCAACTTTTGTCACTTTCTCCTTCTGTCATTTCAGCCAAGTTTGTGGGTATTAAAATGATATCTCAAGTTTATTTTAATTTGCATTTCACTAATCAATATTGATTTAAAGCTTTTTTCATAAGATTTTAAGTTGTTTTGATTTCTTCATTGGAAAAACTGCCTGTTCGTATCCTTTGGCCATTTATCCTTTGGGGAATGACTCAAATTATTATAAATTTGAAAAACTTCTTTATATAGTTTTACATATGAGTCCTTTATCTGATAAACTGTTTATACAATTTTTCTTCTTTCCTTCTGATCTTGTTTATGTTTGCTTTATTTGTATAAAGCATTTTTATGTAATCAATATTACTCCGTTTACCCCTAACTATTCTCCCTATCTTTCATTTATTCATAAATTATTTACCTATCCACAAGTCTTCTAATTTTTTTTAAATCTCTCTTTATATCTAGATCATATATTCGTTTTGACCTTATCTTGGTAAAAGGAGTGAGATACTGATCTGTACACAGTTTCTGCCACACTGCCTAATAATTTTCCCAATAATTTTAACAAAATAATGAATTTTTATCTCCCTAATCTTCATTACACTTGTCTAATACAAGGTTATTATGTTTATTTGGTGCTATAAATTGTATGTCTATTCTATTCCATTGATCTACCTTTCTTTTTTCTTAGCTGATACCAGATGGTTTAATAATTACTGCCTTACAATATAATGTAAGATCTGATACTATTAACTTCCTTCTCCCCCCCTCAACTCATTTCTTCTTTTAATATTCTTACCTTTTTGTTTCTGTTTTAATTTTGTTATTTTTTTCTAATTCAATTAAATATAATTTTTGGTAATTTAATTGGGATGCTGTTGAATATATCAATTAGCTTGGGTAAAATTGTCATTTTCATTATATTGAACCTGCCTACTCATAAAAAATAATATTTCTCCAATTATTTAAATCTGATTATATTTGTGTAAAAAGTTTATTATAATTTTGTTTACGAAGTCTCTGATTTTGTTTGGGCATGTGTGTTCCTAGGTATTTTATACTGTCTAGAGTTATTTTTGAAAGGGCATTTTTTTTTACTATCTCTTCTTGCAGAGTTTTGTTTATGATATATAAGAATGCTGACAATTTATGTGGATTTACTTTATTATTGTTACGTTTCTAACATTATTGTTTCAACTAATTTTTAGTTTTCTTGAGATTTTCCAAGAATACCTTTGTATTGTCTGCAAAAATAGAATAGTTTTATCAGCTCTTTCCCTATTTTGATTCCTTCAATTTATTTTTCTTCTATTTTTGCTATTGCTGCAATTTCCAATGCAACACTGAATAATACTGGTCACAGTGGGCATTCTTGTTGCACATCTAATCTTACTGGGAAGGTTTTTAGTTTTTCCCCATTATAAATAATGCTTATTAATGGTTTTAGATAAATGTTTTTAAAAAATAAGGAAAAATTTAAAACAAGAAGGTAAAATAGAAATAATTCTGATTGCTGAAAGTCTTTTCTCCCCTCTATGGGATGCCCAAGGAATGACTCTCATGTATGGTGGGCAAGCCTGAGCTTCCTTACTAGGGTGCTTGTGTACTGTCTCTCATTGGCTCCAGATGTAGACATTGACCAGTTGTTTCAGATTGCTAGGATGCTGCTAGGGTACTGATGGAAAGATAGTGAGCTCTCTGTACCTCCAAAGTTTGCAAGGTCTTCTTCTGGGAAGGACACCAAAGTCAAAGTCTAAGGGTGTCTCCTCCTGCAACCCAAACAATTTTGATCTGTGTCAGGGCCCTTCTCCCTTCCACTTATCAGTTGTTTCCTTGACTCTGAATCTTTCTTGGGATGTAGTAGCTTGATATTTAATAGATGACACCTAGGGCATGACCAAGTTTCCTTAGATAACATGAATAAATTTCTTGTGCAATGTCCCTTCCAGTTCATTCAATGACCATCAAAGACAACTAAATTAATCAAGACCTTCCCTTGTATAATTGGAATGCCTTTAATTTATCTGATTCAATCAGAAATAATTTTCAAGATGATTAGGTACCAAGAAGCATAATTGTATCACTGGGGTTTTTTTGTGATGTAGAATAATTGCAGTTATTACTTAATTGACACCAACTAAAAATAAATGCTAGAGACCAGGGGATGGTGGCGGGGTGTTCTTCAATGCAGGAAAACAAGCAGCACTTTCAAAAAGTGTGGGAATCTAAAGGAGGAAGAAAACTATAATAGCAGAAGGAAAAGAAGGAGGAGAGGGAGGAGTAAAAGGAGAAGGAACAAGAAGAGAGGGAGGAAGAGGAGAGGAGAAGGTGGTGGAAGAGGAAGAAGAGGAGGAGGAAGAGGAGAAGAAGAAGGAGGAGAGGAGAAGGAGGAGGAGGAGGAGAAGAAGGAGGAGAGGAAAAGGAGGAGGAGGGGGAGGAGAAGAAAGAGGAGAGGGAGAAGGAGAAGAAAGAGGAGAAGGAGAAGAAGGAGAAGAAGAAGAAGGAGAAGGAGAAGAAGAAGAAGAAGAAGGAGAAGAAGAAGAAGAAGGAGAAGAAGAAGAAGAAGAAGAACAACAACAACAACAACAACAACTACTACTACTACTACTACTCTTTACTGGTGTAATTGCTTTGGAAACATTTTAAACCTCCCCAGGGCCAAAAGAAAAAGCAGATACCAGAAGATTAATGACCCTTATGTACTCTCCCCTGGGGATGACAAAGACCATCAGAAGGATGGCAAAGTGAAGGTCAGAGCCATTGGGCAGAATATCGTAAGGATCATTACTTCAGACACTCCATAGCCAAGGTTCTGTTGGATGACTATTTCACATCAGATCTAGTTCCATGTCAAAGTTTAGTCTTGGATAAAAGCAGACATATTTGATTAGGAAACTGGTTTCTCTCCTTAATATACTTAGATGGGTGGTGTTGTTTCCATTTTAGAAGCCAAGAAAACCAGCACAGGAAATGGACAGAGTCCTGGGCTCATGTATTCAGGTTTTACCACCAATTTGCTGTCTGACGCTAAGCAAATCCTTTTTCCTCTCCCTGAGCCTCAGTTTCCATATTTTTCAAAAGGCATTATATTTTAAGATTTATTTCTAGTATTATTAGGAGTATTTACTAGGTAATTTTTTGCAAAATTATTTGAGGGATGAGAAATAATGATTGGTAGCATTCCTTTTTTTTTTGAAATTTACAACTTCATCAACTTTCCCCTATACGTGAACTAGAAAGTGTAGCTAACCCCAAAATATTACATGCCTAATTCTACAGTCTAGAAATTTTTGAAAGGTAAATATAGCCTTAATATTATCCATATGCTTCATTTTACACACAAATGTAGTCTTGATTGGTTATAATTCAGTTCTTTGTAAATTATATCATTTTAATGCATTCACGTTTGTTTCTAAAAGGAAGCAACATGAATATCTTTGTAAAAATAACTCCTCTAATTCTTTTTTTGTAAATCTAGAGGAAAATTCTATTCATTTAGTCATAGTACACCCTTCTAAAATAGAATAAATATTAAAAAGGGGTGATACAACATTAAATATAACAGAAAAGCACAAGATTTGATACTTAACATAGGCTTCTTTGGATTTAACTCAAATTTATTAAGTGTCAAAGTAGTAAAAAGAGGTCAGAATAATTAATTAATCTATAACATGAGTGATGAAGAGGATGACTACAACATAAAAAGAAAAAGACATCAAAATATTTTATTTTTAACGTTATCCAATGCTGAATTTAACATGAATGCAAGTAGCTGAAATAGAGAAAAGACCAAAAAGAAGTTCGTTATTTTTATGTCTTTAAATCTTGCTCCAAAGCATAATTATTTATTTTATTCTTGTTACAATGATTTTATCAGTCAATTCCTAGTGGTCTTAGAAAGCAAATAGCTTTCTAGTAGCAAATAAATTACTTCCTTTTTTTTCTTTTAAAGACACTCAAAGCTAATTTGAGCTTCTCAGTCATTTGTGCCTGGAAAGATATGACCTGAGATATTTGCTATATAACATAGATCAAAGGGAAATTGAGACAATTCATTCCTAATTAAATGACACCATGTCAAGTTTCTTCAGATTATGAAGTCACAAGCTATTTTCACACTTTTCCGTCTTTTTTTCAGAATGCCAAGTACATAGCAAAGAAATAATCAATATTTATTTGTTATGGTACAGATGACTTTGCATATTAGGTAGAAATGGAACAGAAGGATCAAATGATTTATGTGGGTACATTTGTCCTTAAAGAGCATATCAGTTTTGCAATAACCTTTCTTTCCATCCAGCTTGATCCATGTGGAGCCCACTGACACATCTGTATCTGTCTACCTTTGTTGCTCTCTCACCTATACCAATCCATCATGACTCCTAGATTGATTAGATCTAGATGGACTTTTAGAGATCATGTAGGCCAATCTCCCTCATTTTATAAGTGAGAAAACTGAAACTCTTAGAGGTCAAAGGACTTTTCTTCCACTTTTGTGATGACAAATAATACCCACAGTGTATATCCAGGTGGGTAAAAAGGGAAAATGAAAAAGAAAGTCATGTGAGAAAAGTGATGAACAAGGATATGGAACAAATAATTAATGATCAAGATTTTTGTCCCTGAAGGCACATTTGCGGGAGAAGCAAGAAGATATGTACGATGGAAACAGGTATGGTAGATAGGAATATTGCATGTGTCTATCAACAAATATTTAAATGGATCAGGCTATTTACAGCAGAATAAAGCCAAACAATTCATGGGTGAATTGTACTTTGGAATCAGTAGTTTGAGGGCATAACTTTTGACTGGTTGTAGGCAGCATAATGCCAAGCAAAGGCAACTTCCAAGGTTTGGAGTATTAAATTAGTCACTTTATTTTATTGATTGACAAATTAAGGCAAAACATTCACAGAAAAGAGAAAATCAAAATACAACATTTACCATGTGTAATTCAATAATTTAGTATGTCCTCAATTCAGTCCAAATACTACTCTACCCCTGGGCAGTACATTCATTTAGTCAATCACAACTTTTGTCTTCTCAAGTGGAGATTAGTTTCTAATCATAAACAAAGTACATTCATTTGGTCAGTCACAGTGCACAAAAAAGTCAAAGTTTCCCACCCCTGGATCACAACTGAATCCCAATTATCATCAGTTAATGCCAAGCACGTTCTCAAAAGGGGCTGTGGAGAGCACAAAGGGCTATCTACCCCTAAGCTACAAAGATATCATCGCAATATTTAATACCTAAGGAGAGATCTTTTCTTCTCCTTGACCCAGGGCAAGTTCTGAGCAATCTTTGTTCCTGGGGAGACAAAGCTTAACAAAGTCACAAGATGCATTGCCAGTGTCCTTATCAATTCACTCTCTGCCTGCAGAACAGTCCCAGAACCCCTAAAAACATCAGCAAGACCTTCTTCCAGGATTTCTGTATACATACAACAAAAATGTCCTTCTTCAGGGATTCTGAACCAACAGCAAGGTTTCAGGACCTCTGCAACAACAGCACTGTCCTTCACCACCAAATGAATCTGGCAAAACAACATCAAAACAGACGATATACTGGCATTACAGCCATGCCTCCTCAGTCCTTGGCAGCTCCATGTGGCAGATCTGAAAAGTCTTGGACAGCTCCAACTGGTCCTCAGCAGCTTCTCTCTAAGCAGCTCTGGCCATAGGCAATTCTCCTCTCTCTCTCTGCCTCCACAATACTGCTCCCCAAAAGTTCTTCTGGCTTCCTATGCTTGGGCCTGTCTCTAAATCTGCCACACCAGCTCTTCCCAGTTCAGTTGTCTCTCTTCATGTCAATGAGTCCATCCCACAAATGGGATTCACAAGCTCTGGGTTTTAATACAACCCCCAAACCAAGTCATTACAAGGGGACCTTTAAATCCCATTACCATTATACCCCACCCTTCCAAGATCCTTGGCCTTACTATCTCAATCTAAATGGCCATGGATTCTAGAAAAAACAGAGGCACTATGCTTTGTAATGCTTGCCTACTATGCTAATTTTTGCCAAGTAAGGGACATGAAATATCTTGGGGCTGAATGTAATCGTTATGGGATTTGAAGATCCTCCATGCCCCTTGAACTTGCTGATGTAGCAGGAAGGGGTGGGACAAGAAGAAGCCAGAGCCCAGCTCAAACTAGTGTTGTGACCTGAAGTGGCATTGTCAGTGGCAGTGTGAACATCTTTTTTTTGAGGCTGGCAGGATTTCTACTAAGGATTCCTGTTCAGGACTGCCCAGGATGGAAACTGTGGGGGGCCAGAGCTGCTGAGAGCAAGCTGTGTAGACACTGAGCAGTTGCCATGAGTAAGGAGAGGAGGATCTTTGCCTGATGTAGCCTTTTCTTTTTTGAAGGCTTGAGGATGTGCGTATTTACTGCATTAACCACATGTGCCAACTCCATAGCTACTGTGATGCTTTTGACTTTCTGGTTTGGGGACTCAGTTTTCTGATATTTGAATAACTGTTCTACCTTTGTCCCTCATCTAAAGAGACTGTTATATTTTGTGATTAATAACCATATCAGCATATTTATACTTACCATAGGCATTGTGAATACTGCTGTTCACTGAATACCTGTTGATACAGGTGGCCAGAATCTGGGAAAAGTTAAAGGTATGTAGTTGTTTTTAATATACTTGGACTGCATGCCTTTTACTTCTTTGACCATAAGTAACCATGATATATACTTTAAAATGCTTATGTTCTCACTTAACCCTGATTGCCCTGCCCTCCCCCTCCAAAAACAAAGCAAAAAAAATCCTAAAATGCTTAAATTCAACCTGCATTACACAATATTCATGTCATTAGAATTTACTGGAATATAACAAATATGGAAAAAATGGTTTTCCTGTTGAGTAGAAACTTTAGTCAAAAAAATCTAAGTGTATTAAACCACATTGATGATACTCCCTAGCTAATATGAGGCAAGCTGGTATCATGTACCTAATAGCAAAAGTAAGGGAAAAAAATCATAGTCCTCTGAGAAGTATAATGTTAAGTGTTTTTACCAAATATCACCTCTTGATAAGCGCTATGATGTTCACATATGGGATTGCCAATACAGGAGACCTAATCACTAAAAGAAGGGCCAGATAACTGAGTTCAGCACCTTCTGAGAGTAAGACAAAATTGAACACAAGTATCTTATAAATACCTTTAAATCAAATGTTTTTGTTGTTGTTGTTGTTGTTTTTTCTTCAGGTATATGTACTCTGCTTGTTGACACATTACTCAAAAATACATGCCGTTTTCCTTCTCAAACAAGTAATTTCTTTACAGTGGGTATGCGATAATTCCATCGAATTAAGATAATTCTGGTAAAACATTGTATTATACCATTCGCTTCTTAAATTAAGATTACAAGTCAGTACTTCCTATAAAGTCTATTTATTTCAAAGCATTTATATCATGATCTGATAATAGTTACTGACTATGCTAAATGTTTCAAATATAATTATAAAAATTAGGAAGTTCTTTTCTTCAAGAAACACATTCTATTGAGGGTCATACAATTGAAGTTACAAGTAAGTATAATGTACACTTAAGTTTATGCTGAAAATATACCCAAAAAGGTCATTTAGAGAGGGAAATACTACCAACAGGGCAGATCCAGAAAGACTTCATGTCCAAAGGGATGTTACACCTAAGTCTTGTAGGCAACAAGAGATGCTAAAAAGCAGAAGTAAAGATAAAATACTTTATGGCTTGGTGGAAAACAGAAAATTGACACAGACAGAAAATGGATTGTTAAGTGGGGCCAATTTGGTCAACTGAGCACAAGAAAGAAAGCAATATAATGAAGAGAGGAAGATAGGTTGGAGCCATTTTGCATAGGATTTTAGGAAGTATCATTATTCTAACTTGGTAGGAGAGAAAACTGATATTCAATAAGTTAAATGATTTTCCTTAGTCATGTATATAAGTAAATGGGCATTTTAGACTTGAAATCAGGTCTCTTGAGCCTGTAATATAACATTCTTCTTACCTCTCCTTAAAAAAAGTCTTACTATAAGAATATATATATGTACACATCCATATGCATATGCATATACATATATATGTGTGTGTGTATATACATATATATATACATATATATGCAAGAGAGGGGGAAGAGAGAAAGAGAAAGAGAGAGAGAGAGAGAGAGAGGGAGAGAGAAAGAGAAAATCTTTAAACGAAAATTAGAGTTGAACTAGAAAACCTCCTTTAAAGTCTATCCTTGGTTTATTTTTCTGTGATTCTGTGGCAAACATAATGTGATTGAGTGAAATACAGTACCAACATACAGTAAACTTATAGGAACTTACAGTAAAAATATTTAGCATAGTTTGTGTTTTCCTACACATATAATTTGAAAAAGCATTTAAAAAACACCCACAAAGATGTCTTACCACAGGACCTTTGATTCCCATACTATTTATTCCTTTACATGGGGTTAGAGTTAATAAAATCCAAATTCTATCTGGAAGTGGTAATCCTGAGAATGACAAAGAGGAAAGAAAGCTGGACAGAGTCAGAATATTGTGGTCCTAATTGCAGCTCTGCCATGAGCTGTATGACCTTTGATAAATCATTCATTTCTTTAAGTTTCAGTTTTTATATCTGTTAGCATGAGAGAGTTGGACTTGAAAATCTCTGAGGCAGCTTGACAATTCTGCCACATTGCAATTGAGCCATTATCAGTTATTCACCTTTAATTTAAGTTAACAAGCAGCTCTTTTAGAGCTAGCAGGATTATAAAGGAAGGAAAAGTTTGACCAGGTTGGAAACAGAAGATGGAAGACCTGGAATTGTAGAGTCTTGTCCAGATTCAGTTAGGCTGCTAGGGTCTTGAGACCTAAGCACCTGGGATTACAGCCTGAAGACACCAGATACTTAGTCTTCGGGGCAAGCTGAGTGTCCTGAAATTAAGGAGCAGTGCCTGGCACAATGTGGAGTTTGAGAAATGTTTACTGGACAGATGAAGGAGGGGGTAGGGGTAGCTCACTGTTATGAGAAAGACAAATTCCTAGAATCTGGGGGCTACAAAATACCTCAAAGACTTTCTTCCAATCCCCTAATTTTACTGACAAGGGAAATAAGACAGGGAACTTGAGTGACTTGCCCAAGGTCACCATGCTAGTAAAACAAAAGAGCCCTGTTCTATTCATGGACAGAACAATACAAGACCATTTTCCCTACTTATCCTTTGCAAAGAGTTTTCCTGCATTCAGTGTCTTTTATTTGGGGACATTAGGGTTTGATATGAATCAGTCCTCAAAGCTCTAACTAGAATCAAGAACAAGGCAATGCATTTTGAAAATGCTGACAGGTCCCTTCCCCCTCCAGAAGGCTCTTCTCTTCCCTTTTGGATACAGTGAGTGAGTGTGTCTGATTGGCATAGGAAAGTTCCCAATTAAGGATGGCGTGATGGATTCCGCTCACTGTTTCTAAAGTCTTGTGGGTAATACACTTTTATATGGTAGTTTGAGATGTGCCACCCTGAAATTCTTAATGTATGTCCCGTTTCAGTAAATGTCTCCGTGTTCCTTTGTATCCTTTTGTTTCCTTACCATTTTCTGTCACAGGGACCACACAGCCTGGTCTGCATAAATCAGTCTAGAAAATACCAATGAAAACTGAGGCATGGGAGAGTCCAAATTCCCTTGGAAATGATGTTTAGTGTCTCTGTATTGAAGCCTGTCTACAGCAGTTTAAAACTGCACTTTTCCCAATGCACTTGCTCAATGGCTTGAGTTTTTCTTCAGCCTAATTGTATTTCTGATCTCATTCAATTATCAATTTTTTATTAACCTCAAAACTTTTCTGCTAGTTCAAACCAAGCCCTTGCTAAAAAAGGCCTTTGAAATGGGATTTTCATTGTATATTTCTGAGCATGTCATCATGTATTGGTTTAGGGAACGTCTGAATATTCTACTGTGCCTTGTTCTCACGCTGTCATGTCACAGAGGGCTGAATTCATTCCTGCTGCTTTTGCTAATAAACTTATTGACTCCCACATCAATTGTTCTTGGCTCCTGCCATTCATGCCATATATATTAACCATATGATTTTAAAGGTAAATTGTAGTTATTTCATGAAGGATTTCAGTGTAATATGATAGAATAAACATGTAATTAAGAAACCTGGATTCAAGTACCCATACTACCTTGACCAGTTGTGAGACTTGGGCAAAGAAAGAAATTAAATAGATAGATGAATGGATGGATAGATGGACAGATGTGTGTGTCTGTGAGTGCGCGTGCACATATGTGTGTGTTTCCTTTATTGTAAAATGAGGGGATGGGGATTAGATGGTTTCTGAGGAAGATTCTAACTTTACCAATGGGTATTATTGCCAATTCGTAATGTTTTAAAGGTTTTTTTCTATATAATGTTCATTTGATAGATAATTTTTCCCATTATTTCACATGATTAGATATCATGAAAAAATTGATTCAGAGGTTAAGTTGTTCAACACTTTATTGATAGGTTAATAATGTTATTAATAATAAGTATTTATTACTAGAAAGACCAGAATTTAAGAATACGCTGAAAGATTATCCATCAATTGATACAATGCCTTTGTGTTCTACCCAGAAAATAAAGAAAATGGAGGTAGTATGTTGAAAAAATTGTATTCCAAAGTAAAATTGTTTAAAAAAACTTACTGATGTGTGTTGGTATACCTGGTCCTTCTAGTGTTAAGTGCCCCATACGTAGTAGGTACAGTCCTAAGCACTGAGGATACAAGAAAAGATTAAAGACAGTCTTTGCTTTCAAGAAGCTCACTCTTTAATGGGTGAGATGACATGCAAGCAACTATGTACAAACAGGATATATGCGGAATAAATTAAAGATAATCAACAGATGGAAGAAAATGAAATGGCTCTGAAATAGGGGAATTTACAATAGAGGGCTCTCCCTCACCCCACAGTTTGTGTGTGTGGGGGGGGGGGGAGGCGGGTGTTGGGGGTGTGTGTGTGCAACTGTTCATCCCTGTTTTTCCTCTTTGTAATTCCACTGCTTAGCACAATCCTGGCATTTTGGCTTACTGTTGACCTGCTGCAGTTACTGCTGCTTTGTTGTGATCAGACCTGATTCTTTGGTTTAGGGACTCCAGGTGAGAAAAGTCCTTCTATCAGTGCAGATGAGCACATTTTCAGAAATATATAGCACAATGGATTTGCCTGGGGGTGATGAGGAAGTGTGTTTCTATGTATTTCTACGGACTGAAAATGTCATCTTATTGATTGCAAAACCAGCTCTCTATCTTCTTTGCCAAAGTGCCTCTTTGAACTACACTAATGCTTACAAAACAAAACACACACGCACACAGAGGAAATTTCTGCCAATTCCACAATAAATAGTAAGTATCTTGTTTTAGCCCCACACATATGAAAGGAATGTGAATTACGTACAGGAATAGCAATTTAGACAACTAGCTTCTGCTTCTTAAAAATTATTACAACAGGTTTTTACATTCAAGAACATTCAGAGTTCTGCTTAATTAAGTTGCTACTCCATATTTTATAGCTAGCCTAACTTTGTGACTTTGAAAAGTTTTTTTTTTCCTATTGCTATTATATGACACCAATTTCACTGTGTACCAGAGGTGACTGTCAAACATATTTTGTTAGTTAAGAATATCACGGTTAAAAAAAATACAGTAAACGGCTTGCCTCCACATAATTTTCAAATAGGAATCAATCAAACCTTGTGTGGTGATGTGCAATTTTCAGTCAATTTGAAGTGATTTGGCTCTTCAGAAGGTTAAGGTAGTTTAATGGTTGAAAGCACATTGCTATGCAGCAAGCTCCAGAAGTCAAAGGGTGAGAGGATTAGGATTTCATTTCCTTTTAGCTGTTGCCATGTCTGTTTTCTGTCCAGGCTGCTGCTTGTTGCCGTTTAACCCAAGCTTTTAAAGACAAGAGGGGTTGAGAACTTGTGGGCCTCGGGCTTCATTTTAACAAGCCGTCTCTAGCACTTTTGTGCGTAATTTGTCATAAATGTCAGAGGTCAGAGAATGTATGAAACCTACAGCCAGCAGATGGTCATTATGACAGCAGTTATGTTTCAAAGGCAGAGGATGTTGTGTGGGGTATTTATTTTGGTGTATTAGTGTTACACCTCCATCTTCCTGTAGATACAGATATATAGTTGTATTATATTTGAGTTTAGAGCAAATGATTCCTATGGTGAATTACTTTTAAGTGCATGTTAAAAATAGATTGAAACCAGTTTTTAAAAGACATTCTATTTGGATTTTCTGATTGGCATTCAAAAGAATAAATCCTTTCTTTCCCACTCACTCCTTTGCTTTAGTAGCTTTAAGAATGCATGAATGCTGGATTTAGATTTCTTAGATTTCTTTGAAATAAGTCACTAGTTAAAAGGTGCTAACTGGAATCTCTTCATTAGAATCTAACAATCCTTTTTGGAATGGGCACAAAATCTTGACTAACAAGATATAAAGTGAACTTTATGTTTGGTTGTTTATTACAATGGAGGACCACCAACTAACATCTGTAGCAATGCAAAACAATTAGCAATTCCAGATGATGATTCTGCATAGACATCTACTTGTTTTTTTTTTTTTTTTTTTTTTTTTTTTTTAAATTTT
>JAQQSW010003595.1:0-14653 GCA_028646575.1 Pseudocheirus occidentalis | reverse complement strand
GGTATGATGATCCTCTGTCCTGTGGTGAGATGGCTGCAAACCCCTCCAGCTGGGTGAATCCGCTGGCTGGCTGCGGCTTCTTCTCAGTCTGCCTTACTCTGCTCTCAGATCCACACTGGTGCGGCTCCTTTGTGCTCCATGTTCTCTTTGGCCAGACAGGAGTAGGCACTTTCCTGGGCTGGGAATCTGCCATGCTCCAACTCTCAATGAGTTCTGTCACTCTTAAATCCATTCAAATTCACTTTTTAGCCTTCAGTGACAGAGTTGTTGGAGGATCTTAGAAAAGCTACTACTTCCTTTCTACCACCTTAGCTCTGGCTGAGCAGATCACATCTGAAGTGAGCCTTGAAGGAAGGGACCAATTTCAATTGACTGAAAGTCATTCCAAGCTAGAAGCACAGTGCAAGCAAAGCTATGGAGACAGAAGAGAGAAGGATGAGAAAAGCTGATGAAGAAGAGCCTTACTTGGGTAGTATCTTGACATAAGAACATTGAGATAGTAGAGGTTTTTGTATCTGATTTTCCAGTATGATACTGCCATTCAGCATCCAAATAACAAACTCTTCAATGCTCCTTCCCAACTAGATCTCCAACTCTCATCAAGCTACCTAACCATGCCATCTTGCTGTCTTTCCAACTATGTTACCACTGCTTCCATGTCCCATCCCAGTAAGATCTCTAGCCTTAGTCCTGGGCCTAATTAATGAAAGCACACTTCACTTTGGTTGCCAAGACATTCACCCATGCCATCTTCTTTATGTCAAGGGGGCCATTCTTCATGACTAAGTAGCTCTCTTTCCCCTGCCACAAGCTTTGCTTTCTTCTACCTCTTATTCTATGAGCAGTCATCACATTGCCATTTCTGGAAAGGGCATAGCATTCAATTACTCTGTGATTCACTTACTCATCCCATTGATTGAATTCTTTCCTATCCATGCCCTATGTCTGTTATTTCCTCTTATTAAAATATACTATATTTGAAGACAAAGACAGTTTCTCTTTTGTATTTGAATCTCTAATATTTGCCCAGTGCCTGACACATAGGGGATGCTTGATATTTTTAATTTTTCATATTTTATTTGGCTAACTATGGGAAGATCTTTGATTAGAGAGGGGTAATCTGATCTGTTCAATGAACTAGGGCTAGGAGTATTACTCAGGCAGATGTGTAAATGTTAGATTGAAGAGGAGATTGAATAAAGGAAGAAAATTCAAGAGGATTTAATCTACACCAAGAGAGGTTGGGAGTAAGAGAATATTTTGATGCATATATACATATATATAATTTTATTTTATTTTTTTGCACGAGTCACCTGAGGGAAAGAGAAGTATCATAAATAATCCAGATTATGAACCTGGGCAACTAGGATGTCAGAGAAGAAATAAGGGAGAAGTGTAATTTTGGGAGAGAAAGAAAAAAGAATTTATCCAAGTATTCCAATAGAGGTAGGCAAGTGAAATTAACAGCATTATAGGTCTGAAGAGAGACTCGTAAAGGAGAAGCAAATGAAGAAATGATGTCCATAGGGATGAGAGTTTAAGTAAAATAATCCAGGGAAGGCAAATAGAGAAAAAGGAAGAAGTTCACGGGCATAATCTTGGGTGATACATGCTTTAAAGCTGAGAAGAAGGATGCTGATCCAATAAAAGAGACACAAATGGTCAGAGAAATAGAAACAGGGATTAAATATAGGGAGGAGAAAGCAAGAAGAAGAAGGAAATGTTTTACATTCTCCAAACAAATTCGACAGTAAGTTCAGAAAATATAAGAAAAGGAAAACATACAATTTTGAGTGATCCATGCCACAGAAACAGTTAAGAATCCCTCATCTACAACTTTGGCAATAAAGATAACAAGATGATAACTTTCACAAAATAGCAGACACATAAGAAAGAGGGTTTTTTCTCTTTTTGTTCTTTTGTTTTGTTTTCCCCTGTATCCTGAAGAGAATTAGGGAGGAGTGGAGAGGAAGGAAAGGATGATATCTGAGAGGAAATGACTCTGGAAGCAAGGCAACAAGAGGGACCCAGATGGAAGAGGGAAATACAGGTCTTAGTTTAACAAGAGGGAACATCCTATATCCCTCTATGGGATTGGATGGAAAAAGAAAAGAATTTGAAGCAGTATCTCAAGTCTGGTATTAGTCTATTACTAAGTCTTCTCAAGCATTACCTTATGACTTCTGAAACTTTATAAGGCAAGGAAATTGAAATGCTCTGCAGGTAACTTGCATTTCCAAGCTTTGTCTTTCTGTCTCTTTCTATTTCTGCCACCCAAGCCTTTCACTACCCTCAAGTCCCTTGTAACACAGCCAGGAAGGAGAAAATAGAAGAAAATGTGATAGAAGATTAAATCTCAATCTCTGTCTTTTTCTGAGAATTTAGGAATTGATAAAAATAAACAGAGTTCAATAGGTCTGTCCTGACAAATTTAATGTATTTCAGCAATATGGTTTAATTTCCCCTTCTAATTTGCCAGATAGTATCCTCACTATTCTGGTGCCATTTTTATCTTGAAGGTAAGGCTGCAGTGAACTATATCATTTTTTGGTAGTGAGTTTTCTCTGATTGTTTGATCTCTAGCTTTCTGTCTACTTCCTGCTTTACTCATCTCTGATGTATAGGATATTAGATTGACAACAGTAGCATGTTTCAATTCTGAGTTCTCTAGGTCAGTGGTTCTCAACCTTCCTAATGCTGTGACCCCTTAATACAGTTCCTCATGTTGTGGTGAACCCCAAACAAAAAGTTATTTTCATTGCTACTTCATAACTGTCATTTTGCTACTATTATGAATCTATCTGATATGCAGGATGTATTTTCATTGTTACAAATTGAACATAACCCACATGTTGAGAACTGCTGCTCTAGCTAAAACTTGAGCAAGTGCCCCCAATATGCAGTGTTACTTACCAACTAAACATTTCCCCAGATAAAGGGAGCACCTGCTTTTCATGCCCCCATGGGCTCTTTGCAGCGGTATTTATGCTTATAATAACCCTTCTGCAGGTGTATTTTTCAAAGGACTGCAGCAGTAGAAAAGAGTATCTGCAGACATAATGAGAGAAAGAGAATTCCCCAGTGAACATAATTTGTCTTGAGAGTAGAGCTGCATGTTATTTGTATAGTATGGAGGGAAAATGTGAGGTAGTAGAGAAAGCACTGAGCTTGGAGCCTTTAAGACCTGGATTTGAACCCTTATTCTACCACTTACTGACTTTGAGACCATGAGCAAGTCACTCAACCAATCAGCAAGTTTCTTGCCTGTGGATAGAGAACATCCTACATTACATGTCATCTAATTCACTGTACAATAGTGAGAATCAAATGAGAAGATTGTTATATAGTGTGTGATGTAGTAATTGTTATGTTACAGAGTAATTGTTGGTATGTTGGAAGCCATATAAGGAGAAACTATTTAGGATGGCCAGGTAGTGTGTCAAATGGATAAGACATTCAGGAGCCAACCATTTTGTTCCATTGATGGAGCAAAAATAATTATAGCCAAAATGGTGTTAGAATACTTAAAGAGGGGAAATTGAGCAAATAAATCCCTTGTGGGCTAGGACACTTCAATTAGTAACTTTTAGTCTAATGTTTGTCCTTTGGCAAAACTTTGAAGTGGATTGTTTGTCTTTGTAATCCTTCCACCATCCCTTTATGTACCCTTCTACCCTTCCCTGTTGCTATACTCTTACGGGTAATTCCTTGCCTGAGGTTTCTTGTAATTAACCCCTTTCTCCATGCCTTCCCTAACCCCAGCCCATAATCAAAACTCTAACTCAGTTCTTTGTTAGGAGAAAAGTATTTGAACTAAACTAATTCAAATTAAGGTGAATAAGCAAACCTTCCCTGAAAGGCTATTGTTTTTGGTTTTTGTTTTGTTTTGTTTTAAGAAAGAATGATTTTTAAACCAACTGAATAATTGAATACTTAATTGCAAAATATTCAGCAACATGGCAATATGACACAAGGAAAACCAAGCATTCCCATAGGGCAAAAGGGATAAAAGGATATGGAGTGGGGTGCCGGTGGCAGGATGACTCTCTTGGAATCCTTCAAATGATGGTCTCTCAGCAACCATTTGAGTTTTCAGATGAGCCAATTTTCAGTCCTGTCCAACTCTTCACAATCCCATGTGGGGTTTTCTCAGCCAAAATACTGGAGTGCTTGCCATTTCCTTTTCTGGCTCATCTTACAGATGAGGAACTGAGGCAAATAGAATCAGGAGCCTTACTCAGGGTCACACAGCTAGGAAGTGACTGAAGCTGGATTTGAACTCATAAAAAGAAGTCATCCTGACTCCAGGCCCAATGCTCTACCAACTATTCCACCCAGCTGCCCTCAAACAATCATTTATTCAATCATAGAATAAAACTAGTCTTGCCTAGATGCCATAGACATGGCTAATAAGAACATCCTCTTGGGTTTTTAAGAGGGTAAAAAAAATCAGAAAGAAGGGATAAATTGGGAAGAATCAAAAAGCAACAAAAAAGGAAGGAAGAAATAAAGAAAAAAGGGAATAAGTAAAGAAGGGAAAAATAAAAGAAAGGTAAATTTGGAGGGAGGGTAACAGCATCATCAATAATTACATTACAGCTAACTGTGAACTAGCTTGTGTTGTTTTGTGGACTAGGGCAACAGCGGTGACTGGATACTAAATTTAGCCCCTTGTTCCTTTTCCAATGTGTCTCCTACTGACAATCTTCAAGTGATCTCTGATGAACAGAAGCCCTTCCTAACTCTACGAACTGTGCCTCCCTGACATTTCAGCCCTAGAAGGGGTCCAGCATCAAAGAAATGTAGCTCATCGGTTCAGAGAGATAGTTTCACCCATTCTGGAACTAGAATAAAGTTTCTGTGGAATACAGCACCTGTGACACCAGCAACCATAATTCATTGCTTTCATCTCTCCTTTCTCTCTTCTTTAAAGGGCATATAGATGCTATCTATTTGGACGAAGCACCTGGTATTTTCCTTTCCTTTTTATTGAAGAAGTTTTCTGGAATATATGTCCTAAAAAAGTTTTTGAATCTGGGTATTTTCTTGTTTGTCTTATATTTGATGATTAAATAAAACTTTTTCATGTGATAATTTACCAATAAGCAAACCTCTTTAGATGACTACCATGGTAAGCAAGTTGACATGGCAATTTAAAGCCACAACATTAAAAAGATAATTTTAAGAAAGTTTTGAAATGTTTATGACATTTGTGACACATAAAGGACCTTAAAAGGGTTTCATATCTTAAATTATTTTCATATAAATTAAATGAAATTTAATGCATAGCGTGAATTTCTTTAGAGAAGGAAAAGGCTAGTGCCTTAATGATGTGAGATGAAATTGAAGGTAAGAACATTTTAAAAATTGTGACAAATTGTACCCTGTTTATTTACTTTAATTGGTGCCTTCTGTTTTCATAGCACAGTAATTTCTTATCATAATATTCCCCACCCCACTCTCTATATCAGTAAATCTTTCCTTATAGCAAGGGCGGGGGGGGCAGTTAAGAGTAGCAGTCTGACAAGTAAATTTCACCTAGAAGTATGTGTGTGAAATGAGGTAAGTATATTTCCTTATTTCTTCTTCAGGCCCAAGATAAATCATTAAAATTACATACTCTGGGGAATTTAAGCATGTGAATATTTTGAGTCATTCCTCTTACAGCCAAATGATACACTGCATAGCCTGCTGGGCTTGATGACAGGAAGGCCCAAATTAGAATTTACCTTCAGATATTCATTAGCTGACTCTGGGCAAGTCACTTAACAACTCTCAGTCTCAGTATTCTCATCTGTAAAATGGAAATAATAATAATAGTATCTACCTCATAGGGTTAGAGTAAGAATCAAATGTAATAAGGTATATGAAGTGCTTTGCAAACCATAAAATACTATGTAAATATAGTTATTATTAATACTAGTAT
Organism: Pseudocheirus occidentalis; assembly: GCA_028646575.1. NCBI lineage: Eukaryota > Metazoa > Chordata > Mammalia > Diprotodontia > Pseudocheiridae > Pseudocheirus > Pseudocheirus occidentalis. The sequence goes on along the minus strand of JAQQSW010003595.1, from coordinate 8,727 downwards.
TTTCCTCTACACTACATCATCTGCCTTCCTACAGGATAGAAATCTATTACCTTGGAACATCTGTCAGTCATATTATTGAAATCAGGGTCCAAATATAGTATACTGAATCTCTTTTCATTTCAACCCTTCAGATATTTGGAGACTGCAATTATGTTCATCCCATGTCTTCTCTTCTATAATACCTAATAGTAAGTGAAGAGTATTCAGGTGTTGAAGCAGTAATCCTGATTTCTTAAAAAAAAAATTAGAAATTCAAATGTCCCTATAGATTTCAAGGTAGAGTTCTTTCGAAGGCATCATTTACATATCCTTACCTTTCTTCCCATCAGTGTCTCACAAAAGTGAAACTCAACTCTTATTCAGTGACCCCAGCCAACAAGATTTACATATAAAAATAGTTAGATGGTTACTCTCTGGAATATGTTTTGCTGCTTTTTTGCACTAATGAATGAGCAAAACTTTTCAGAGCCCTGGATTTAATGATATCTGCAGTTTAAGTTTATCACAGCCTTCTAATAACATTCTACTTGCAGCTGAACAAGGGCAGCTCAGGCCCAGAATTCCTATCTCATCAATCATTGCTTTGCATTATCCCTGTGTTATAACACCAAATGATTTTCTCATCAAGGGGCAAGACTATGAATATAGGATTTATGGAAGGGGCGAGTCCCTAGCAATACAAATAAAATTCCATTCATGCCATAATAAGTCATAGAATAATAGAGCTGGAAATCATAGACAATTGTAGATTCTCATCTCTAGCCTTGACTCCTTACTCTTATTCATTGCACATAGCTAATTAATCAGTAAGCACATCTTGTTGTTCCTAACCTCACCACATCTCTCAAATCCATCCCCTTCCCTCTATTCATACAATCTTCATCCTTGTTCAAGCTCTCATCACTTCATATCTTTACTATTGCAATAACCTCCTAATTAAGCTCCCTGTCTCAAGTCTCTACCTTCTATAATCCTTCCTCCACACTGCTGCCAGATTTTTTTCTAAATCAGTTTCAAGCACCTCTACTAAATGTACTCCAATGGCTCCCTATTGCCAACCATGTTACACATGAATGTCTCCAATTACCTTTGAAAGATCTTCCTAATCTGCTCCCAATCTAACTTTTCAATTTTATTGAATATTACTCTTCTTCAAGCATTGTATGGTCCAGGCAAGCTGGTCTTCTTACTAGCTTGTGTATTATATCTTTTTCAGAAAGAAAATAGAAAGATACTAGACATAATGAACACCAAACAATATCACAAAAATAAAATGAAATTAGCTACATAGTAACAGACCAGAAATTATTGGTTACTTATAAATATTGCTATAAATCTTTTTTCTACCTTTATTTTATAACATGGTTAGAGGGGAAAGTATCTAATAAACACCAAATTATAAGAGAAAGAAAATCCATTCTGTGTAATTATGGATTTAACCCTTTAAAATAAAAGCTCGAGCTTTTGACTCTAAAAATGATAAATGGATAAAAATGAAGACAATGACTCATGATTGACACCTCTTAAGCAAAGCACCACCTTACTGACTCTTATCCAAGAAAATGTCTTTTATACTTATTCCAAAATCATGAAAGAATCCTTGAGAGTTGGAGTAACAGAAATAACTTTATTTCCACCCTTCTGGTTACTGTAACAGAGAAATCATAAAACAAGGACAAATCTGTTTACCACCATCAGAGTACCAGTGAAATATGGTTTGCTTTCCCATGTGCATCTGCTTGTAGTGACACTGTGCTAATTGAATCAAATGCTTGACCACTGCAGAATCTCCTGCATGACAACCATAATTATCTGAAGAATTTGGCCTACCTTTCCATACAGAGGAATAAAAAATGAATAAACAATGTTTATCCAGTTGTGTAGATCATGATGTGTCAATAGACGAACAACCTATAAAAATATGTGTGTGCTGTACATGCTTATAAATCATGGCCAGAGATTCAAAATTTAAAAGAAAGAGACAATAAATGAAGATAAATTTTCTTTGGGAAATGGAAAAGTTATTTTAGCGACCTCACATTTCTCTATGAAATGAAAGACTGTATTTTGAATATCAATCTTCATTGCATTGCTAGTTGACATGCTAGCCTACAGTCATTGATTAAAAGTGAGTATTCACTGAAGGATAATAGAAAAACATATGGTAGGTGTAAACAGGTTGCAACCCATTATAAACAAGAAATTACAATGGATAAACAGAGTAAAGGATACCATAATCCTGTCACTAAAGTCCTTCATTCTTTATGATCAGATCTGGCTACTAGGAATAGAATTCTGTAATCTCAGAAGTATATAAATGCAGATAAACCAAAGGACATAAAGAATGAATTGTGGTCAGGTGATAAACATACACCTGAGGGGAAGCCTATTGACTTTTAGTTCAATATAATATAAGTTCCTTAAGGTTAGCAAATTTGGTTTTCCCTTTCTATCTTCAGGACCTAGCACAATGCCCAACACATATGAAATGCTTGTTCAATATAAGTAAATTATTTGTTTCATCAGTATTTATTATGATATATGTAGGAGACAACATATTTAACACTTTTCATTCAAAGTATGATGTTAAATATGTAAAAGATACATATATAAATATAAAGTCGATCACTGCAGTTCTCCTGAGGACTGTTGCTGTGAATAACTTTGTGTCTAATCATATAGTATAATGAAATCTTTATTCAGCAATAAACTAAAGCATAACATTCAAGAAACTAAAGCATAACATTTACAACAACATAACACAACTTATTACTAAGGTAACCACCTAGTCTTAAACAAAACATATCATTCAGTATATCTTATAGTCATCTTGAAAGAGTAGCAGGAAATACAAGCAATATTCACCCCTACATCACAGTAAGTTACATCTCCTCATTCAATACAGTAATATACAAGTAAAGTCCTCTTTCATCTTCACTACAAGCTGGTTTCTGATCATTCTTAAGGAGTAGCAGAAAGCACAAATACTATCCACCCCTAGGTTATAGTAAGTTACAAATCTCATCAGTCAATATAAAGTATGCAAAGTAAAGGCCTCTTTCATCTTGACTGGAAGCTGGCTTGCAAACCCCATGGCTCCTCCTACATGGACTGAAAACTCTTAACTCTTGCCTGGATTCACACATAGGCAGTTCTCCACTCCTGTTCCATATCTCAGCTCATGGGTACTGCTCCACTCCAAGCTCTTCACCATTTTTGTTTCTAGGAAAACAAAATTCAACAGGGTTACAACAATATTAACACATATCACTAGCACTATTGTCTCAATTCATTTTCTCTCTGAGAAACCAATACAGAACAACAAACAGGCTTCTGTCTAAGGAATTAACACAAATGAATAGACATGGCTTCTGTCTGAGAAATCAACACACAGGACTCTGAGAAAGTAATACAGATCAACAGAGTGCCAACATCACAAACATCGCAAATATTCTCTCATTTCTTCCTGCTCCCAGCTCTGCTCTTATCTTTTCCTTCCTGTTCTACCCTTTTTGCAAACTCTTCTCTCTGTAGGCTCTCATGTGACTCCATTTAGCCTATAAACGGATAGGGGAAATCTTCAAATTCACTTAGGCACATTAAGGGCAATACAATGTATATTGTTTCCAATCAAAGATTCTTGATACAATCAAAGGCAAGGCTCAAAGGTATTTGAATAGCTAAAACTCAGTCCAGAAAAACAGAAAAATCACATTTTGCTTGCCATTAAAATAATATACCTTCATATAGAGATGCATATGTGTGTATGTATTATATATGTGTGTGTGTATATATATATATATACACATATATGTGTGTGCGTTTGAGTGTGTGTATGTATGTTTATGTGGAAAGGGGGAGAGAGGGAAAGAAAGAGAGGGGGAGGGAGGGAGAGAGAAGGAGAGGAGAAAGTGAGCCAAGAATATAGCAAGAATGGCAGAAAATAAATTGGTAGCATAATACTGCATTGGTCTTTGTGAAGACACAGTTAAAGGCCTCATACACATAGGGTAGATCCTTCATGGAGGATTTTTGAAAGGGCATTCTCAAGAATTTCATAAGATAATGAAATATCGATGGGGCACCTGTATTTGTAGAGGGAAAACCCATACCAAGATCATGGGCACATCCAAATATCAAAATAATTTATTGTAAAGCGAGGCATGAGCAGCTTTCCAGAGGACTGCGGCTGTGAACAGCTTTTCAAGGTTCTGGTTATAGTGAACACTCTGTTCACTATATTCACTTTATGTATATATATATATATATATATATATATATATATATATTCACTTTATTCTGAAGTATAGTGAACACTCTGTCTATTCAATAACAAATCAGAGCAAAATGTTCACAGAAAATCAAGGTACACCATTCACAGTGTTACAACTTATCATGGATAATCAAAATACAGCATTTACTATGACTTATCACTAAAATGGCCACATTGTTCAAAACTATGCAACCACTGTGGTGAAAACTAAGTACAATCATTTAGTCAATCAATCACTTAGTAACTCAACCATTCAATCAACTCAATCATTCAGTTATCCTTAAGGAGGCTTGCCTCCTTAAGGGTCACCAAATACAAATGTCAAAGTTCTCCACTCATGGGTCACACTAAGTTACAATATCAGTCATACTCAGCACTCTCCTAAAAGGGTAGTGTAAAATACATAGGCCACACACCCCTCAGTAACAAGTAAGTTACACTTTCAAGGTCATAAGTAAGTTACAAATTCAATCAGTCACTACTCAATACCCATGGAGAGATCTCTTCATCTTGACTTGAGGTAGGCTCTCATATTCCCTGGATCCCCCTCTATGGTCCCAGCTCCCACCTGGATTCACCAAACTGTCACCAAGAACCATTTATTCAGTGCCTATTTTGTAAAACGCACCAAGCTAGCTCCCAGACAGTTCAGCTCTCTGTGTAGTCCCTGTTCAACACTGTGTCCAGTCCACCTTAAATCCTTCACAGTCTCTGATCCCAGGAATTCAAGGCTTAACAAAGCCACAGACAAAATACCAGCAGCACATTCATGCTCCCTCAGTTTTTCTGTAGCTCTAGCTGGTCCTTGGAAATCCTCAGCAGCTTGGCTGGCCTTCAGACTCAGCAGCTTCTCAGCAGCTCCAGCTGGCCCTCAGGCCCAGTAGAAGTTTCAGCTGGTTCCCAGAATCAAAATCACTTCATCCATCATATTCTCAAAATAAAAATCATTCTTTCTAGCCTGGGCCTCTCTTCCTCAGCTTCCAGAACCTGTCTCTAAGAAGATTTGTCTGACCCCACAGTGTCTTCTTCTTAAATACACACACAGTATTAGCTCCTTCCTGTTTCAGCCATTTCCTGCTTCAACCCCTTCCTGTTATGTCAGCAACAGGGGTTAATATCTTCTGTTTATTTAACAGAGGCTTGATTAAGTAATAAGTGCTAGGTATCTGTTAGCTTTGCCAGTACAAAGGGATCAAATCACATTACTATTATATGTATATAAAAAATTTGTAAACTGTGAAGCACTGTTCACAGATAACGATTATGATTAATTATTATGTGCTTTTGTTTTATATTAAATAATAAATTCCTCAGAAGTAAAGAAGACTGGAAGTAACATGATAGAGTGCTAATGCTTTTGAAGGAAATGTCAAAAAACCCAGAATCTATTCTTGGATATTCCTGTAATTACTTGTGTAGTCTTGGGTACATAAGTTCATCTTTCATTGTTTTATTCCTTTCCTGGTTACACTCTTGACTTTTTTTTCTGCCTCCCCCCAAGTACCTTTGTCTCCTGCCACACCCGCCTCCCTTCAGTTTCCTGTTATGTGTTATTTTCCCACATTAGGATGTAAGCTCTTGACAGCTGGACTGCCGTTTTTGTTATCTCTGTTTGCATTCCCAACATTTAGCATGGTACTTGGCATGTGGTAAACTCTTCATTAATGCTTCTTGATTTATCACTGAACTTAGTTTCCTGTTCTGCAAAATAAAGTTAATAGACCAAATTATATCTAAGGTCCCTTCAATATTTCACTTTTGCTAATTGTGTAGCTTGATGCTTTTTACAAAATAGGTACTAAATAAATGGTTCTTGGTGAATTTGAAGTTTGATGCTATAATTCGCAAGATTACTACTTTGCACAGCATGAGCCTGGTTAAGGACAAGCCTAAGGGGCAGCAACCTGTTCTGGGGACTTGGTGTTTGCACAGTCTAATTTTATGGCCTATTCAAATGAGATTGTTCTTGTGTAATGGTTGCTGTAAACACACTATGTCACATATTTGTCACTCACCATTTCCTTCCCATCCACCCCCCCCAAAAAAGCCCCAATAAAAACAAAACATGAACTCATATATAATCTGCTGTCCCTAAAAATCAGTTATTATAATTTAGTCAGGATAATTTTTCTGCTCTAAGTAAAAGAGCAAATAATTGGATTTTCTTGGATACTTAATTCTGTCTGATATCTAAAAAGTGCCACAAAACAAAGGATGCTCCAGGAACCAATGTCACATGTTCATTTAATGGAGAGATTAGGTCAGAAGGCTGAAACACCATGGGGATCAGCCGAGTTCTTCCATGTAGCGTTTTAGTGGGATAAAGACATCCCTTCATGTACAAATGGCTATGTCTGGAAGCGTATGTAGGAAATGTATATTGTGAATAAATCTTGACTATTAATCTGGACTTTGGAGGTTCATGCTTTTTGAGCTTCTCCTGGACTTCAGATAAAAAGACTTTGTTAATTAATTATTTTGCTTCTCATCATATCCAGATGAAGGGAAAAGAGAGTAGAGGCTTCAACGTCAAGATGGGGCATGGTTTTATGTGAAGAAAGCTCTCATGCCCATTTTTATCCTTCCACTCACTATTTTTCCAAACCTAATCATTGACAAGAGAATGGGTTCAGAGCTGGAGTCTGAGGGAATCACCCAGTGCCTTTTTAAAATGAAAACAAAACAGGATTAAAATCTTGCTTACAGACCGGTCAAGACAGAAAGAAGGATCAACTCCCAGTCAGACTTTGGGGGAATAAAAGTGAGATGTGAAAATGTAAAATCAAAGTTAGCAAAGTAGGGGACCGTCCATACGCACAGACATCAAAATGTTTGTGGAGATGGAAGTGCCTTTGTGTCTTCCTGCCTACCCCCCCTGCTTTTTGTCCATTTTTCTCACCTCAGGGGGTTTGGAAACGTCTTCACTCCTCTTTCCCACTCTGTTTTTAATTATTTTTTCCCTATTTCTGCTTAATGAATTGCTTAGGGCAATTAACCTTTGACTGGGAAATCCTCTGTTGATTTCTGGCTGAATCTTTCTTTGCGAGGTCTTAAAAATCCTACATTAGAGAGTTCAGTGTGACCTGAAACAGGGGAAGGTGACGAATGAGAGTGAATTGCCACAGGAACTCAAATTGTGCTCTCTTCCTTTCAAAATGGCTTTGTATTTAATTCTCTGTAGAGATTTTATATTCCACCCCCTTCAATAGAATGTTAGTGTGTTGAGGGCTGAGATTGTTTTCTTTGGAAGCCTAGCACAACACTTTACATACAAAGGTGGAGGTATAAGAACTAGAAGTGTAATTTTATTGTTGTAGAGAATGAGAAAACCCCATTTACTGGTGCAGTCAGCACCTTCTTTCCAATTTGTTTTCTTAGAGAGTTGCCAGTAATCATGTGACTCGCAATTAGTACACTGGAACCAGATTAAATGGAATTGGGAAATATTTTAACAAAATAAACAAAAATGCACTAAAACATGGATAATATTAATATGTATTTTCCTATGTCAATATGTACCTATAGGGGATTCTTCCCTGCAGTTTCCTTTCTCCCTTTCCCTTTCAGTTTGACACCATTGTCCTAGAGCCCTCTCTAGGCTTGTCTAGCTTGTCCAAGGTCCCACAGCTAGGAAGTGATTGAGGCTGACCTAGAACCTAGGCTTTCTGGAGGGTTATTTCTATCCTCACTCTCTCTTACTCTATATACAGTTGTGTTTCATGAACATTTATTTGTAAAATTGAATCATTTTCTTGAGTACAAAGAAGTATTTGGGCATATTGGGAAGGAAAGTAATAGAAGTAATCAAGAGTTAAATCAGCTTTGATGTGGAAAGGGACTTAGGTTATAGGGTAAAATACCTGGGAATGAATTCTGGCCTTGCTGCTATATACCTTTACGGTGGTCATTTGTTTCAGTCCCGTCTGACTCCTTGTGAACCCTTTGGGAGTTTTCTTGGCAAAGCCACTAGAATGGGTCACCCTTTCCTTCTCCAGTTTGTTTTACAGATGAGGAAATGAGACAAACAGGGTTAAATGACTTGCCCAGGGTGACACAGTTAGTAAGTATAAGTGTCTGAGACCAAATTCGAATTCAGAAAGATGATCCTTCCTGATTTCAGGACTGGACCTCTATCTAACTATGCCAGCCAGCTGCCCCCAAAGAATTCATTTCCTTTGATGGGCCTTTACTTTTGAAACTTTCAAATTTGAGGTTTAGCTAGATGATCTCTAAGGTTCTTTCAGGCTATAAATCCTGTGATCTTAAGTGAAACATTGACCAACTTCTTGGGTAAAGTCCATAAATCTTTTATGACCATGAAAGTTCAGAAGACAAAAGTTTATCTAGTTTTACAGTTTATTAATCACAAATCACCAAATACTAAATGTTATTATGCTTTCCTTTTTTCCTTTCATCTATAAAGCAAAATGCAGTTAATCATTTGATTTTTTTTT
>JAQQSW010003594.1:0-14653 GCA_028646575.1 Pseudocheirus occidentalis | reverse complement strand
CCTTCTCACCCCCCCCCCATGCTAGCATGCAATCATGTATGGGATCTGCAAACACTTTCACATTGTACAATAGTCTGGTTGAATAGAAGGGTTGTAACCAATGGAGTGAATAATGGGGAAAAAAAAAGAAAAGAAACAAAACCAAACATGGAAAAGAACAATAACATGTGTTTCTTCAGTCTCCATTTAAATTCTGGTCTTTCTAGATCTTTCTCTGAGTGTAGATATCTCCTTCCATTCTGTGACCTGTAGAGCTGTCTTTTAACAGTGTGTTGCTGAGAAGAGTCCAGTTTATCAAGGTTGGTCATCACACGTATGATATATCTGTGACTGACACTGATAACTTTGACAGTTTCATAATCTCAAAGACACCCTCAGTTTTTTATGTTTTCCCATCTTTTCTATTCAGTCATTGAACAAATATTTGTTAGTTTTTATTCTACCTCAATGACATCTTTTCCATGATCTTTCCACTCACAGAAGCAGCATCCTAGTTTAAGTTATTCCCACCTCTTATCTGGACAGTTGCAGGTAACTCCAAAGTGGAAGTTGATCATTATCTATTCTGTCTCCAATCTATTCTCAAAAAAAAATTAAAAGAATTAAAAGTCCTTGCTAAAAAGCATAGCTATGACCATGTCATTCCCCTGTTGAAGAAACCTCAGTAGTAGCATGTTGTTGCCTTCAGAATAAAATAGATAAATGCTTATGGAACTGAATTGAATTGACCTTGTAGCTCTGTGGACACTAATATTTTTTATTATTATTTTATAATATCTTCAGGGTTTCTTAGGAGTTTCTGAATCTGTTGGAATCACTATCCACCAGATGAAAAAGGCCTGCTTTAAATGTTTTCTGATGGATTTCTATTACAGCCTCTGATGAATTTTTCAGGCTGCCATGATAAAATGTAAGCCTAAGTATGGCAAGGATTATTTAATTTTTGTCTTTGTATCTCTACAGCTTAACATAACACTGAGCATGTAGTGGGAAGTTAATAAATTTTTATTGGGTGATTGATTATACTTTGGTGGCAGAATAATAGGAAAGGGCTAAAATAGTTTTGCTCAGATTAATTTGGTCATAAAATACTTTTATATTTGAAATATATCAACAGAACCCATAAATGCTAGGTCTGAAAGTAAAGCCCTCATCAGGAATGTTTGCCCTTGTGATAGTTACCACACAATATTTACTACCCCACCCCCTCTTTCTCTCTCATGCAGTTTCCTTAATATTTATTTAAGCAAATACAGGTAGGAAGAATGGTCTCCCTTTTTTTTTCTTTTACCCAACAGAGGCAAAGGACATGGGAATAGAAGAATTGCATCAATTGTATTCAAAGTCAGTGGGGACTTAACTGGATAGATAAACAAGGAGGAGACACTAAAAGAGTTTTAAAAATTATTTGGGCTCAGTGATTAATAACTATCCAAAAATCAAAATGGAGGATATATTCTTTTCGTCTCTCCCCTCTCCATAATCCAACTCCAACATTATCAATTAAAGCCTTCTCAATTCGGAATCAGGACCTTCTCTCTGAGTTGTAGGTCAAAAAGTGGATTTCAGTGGATTTTAACCATAGTTATTCTCCAAAAAACAAATAAAAACAACAACAAAAAAAAACATTGAATCATGGTTAACTACCTTGGAAACTGAATTCAAGAGAAAAAATAAACAACTACAAGACCTCTTTAGAGATCAAACATTCAAACACCAATTCTGAGATCAAGCATTATTCTTAAGGTAAATAGGATGAAACACCTTCAAGGGACTCAGACTCTAGGAAATGTCTTAAAGCGTGTAAGGAGCTCAAGCTTAAAGCTGGAGTTAACTAGATAGTAACTAAGGAGAAGAGAAGGATTAGATCAGGAACTAAACAAATTAAAATGCTAATGAAGGATACTCAAGATTGTAAAGTCATGCATGAGCAGCTTTTCAGAGGACTGCTGCTGCTATGGACAGCTTTCAAGGTTCTTATTACATAGTATAGTAGACTTTCTATTTATTCAATAACAAATCAGAGCAAAACATTCGCAGAAAATCTAAATACAGCATTCCCAATGTCACAGCTCAACAACTTATCGCTAAAATGGCCACATAATTTTTGCTAAAGTGGTTACATAGTTTTAAACAAAGTGCATTCATTTAGGTAATTACAAAATTCTTTATTCTAATCACAAAGTACAAAAGTCAAAGTTCTCCACCCCTTGGTCATAGTAAATCATAATCTTCTCAGTCAGTACCAGGTATACATTTAAAGTCTTCTTTCAGCTTGACTTGAGGCTGGCTCTCAGCTTCCATGGTTCCTCTTCCATGGTACCAGCTCCAACTGTCACCTGGATTCAAAGACAGGTAGCTCCCAGTTCCTTGTCCAGCTCCTTTTCCAGTTCTTTGTCCAGTTCCCATTCCATATTGAAGCTCACAGTGTCCAGTCCGCCTCAAGTCCTTCACAGTTCCTCTTTTTGGGAAAACAAAGCTTGACAGAGCCACAATAATATTCATACACAATGCCAGCACCATCATCAAATCACTTTCTGCCTGTGAAATCAACTCACACCCACCAACAAGATCTGAGAACTCAACACAAATTATCAACATAGAAATCAATACAGACATACTAACAAGGTCCAAGAGGTCATCACAAATGTGATGTATCAGTAAATGTTATGTCATCAGTAAAGTCCCAGGGCCCCCAGAAGCCTCCTCAAGGACTTCTGTAAACACAGAACCAGAAAATCCTCTTTCAATGCTTCCAATAAAGTCCCAGGGCTTTTGTACAAAGTATCACAAACAGATATCAACATGGACAGAGCAGACAGACAGAGTATTGGGATATCACAAGTTTTCTCATTCTTGACTCTGCAACCACAAGAGTCCTCTTCTGAGTTCTACTATCTGGGCCTGGGGTTCTCCTTATATATGGTCATTAGCTCCTCCCCTTCCTGTTGCAGGAGTTCATGAATTCTAGGGTTCAGAAGTTGTGAGAATCATACATTCTGTTTCTTAACAGACTTGATACAAGGCTCAAAAGAAACTTGAACTGAAACAAGGTGTGAACTACTTCTGTGCTTACCATTATAAGAGTGGAGAAGGAAGAAACCAACTTACTACATACAGTCACATTAATATATACAGAAAAACCTTTTTGACAAAATACAATACCCATTTCCGTTTCAAATACTAGAAAAAATAGGAACTAAAAGAACTTTCCATAAAATTTTCAATAGTATATAAAGAGTTGTTATTATCATATGTAATAGAAACAAACTAGAATGAATGACTTCAAGTAAGTTCAGAGATGAAAAAAGAATATCCATTATGACCAACTCTTTTTGATATGTACTAAAAATGCTTCATGTCGTAGTAAGACAAGAAAAAGAAATTGAGGAAGTAACCTTTGACAAAGAAGTAACCAAAATATCACTTTTACTGATTACATGATGGTATGCTTATAGAATCAAAGAGAGCCAACTTAAAAAAATAAAGTGAAATAGTTAATTTAGCAAACAGGCAGAATATAAAACAAATCCACAGAAATTATCAGCATTTTACATAATATTAATAAAGCCAGCAAAAAGAGATAGAAATAGAAATTGCACTTGAATAAAAATTCATTTTAAAAGAACTGCAGAATATGTTTTACATGTATACATATATGTACACAAATATATTTATACATGCACACAAACACACACACAGAGTTCTGTGCAAAAAGAGGATAAAAATAGACCCAACTATCTATTAAAATTTCACACTTTTTGTATTCTCATTAGTAGTTGTCATGGTTCATTGCTTTCTTGTTTTATGGGTTAAAAGAGATCTCTAGAGGCTTCAGCTTTAGTCTAAAGAGGTGCATCATCCTTTACTTTAAATGAATACAATTAAGCACATCAAATTTTTCTTCCATAACTATTCAATAAATAAAAAAGATTAAACTTTTTCTGATTGTAATTACTACAATTATATGCTTTCCAAAGGCAAATAAGTCAGTGAAGCTCAAAATTCTCACAGTAGATTCCCATGTGTGAATTGTGTGTGTGCCTAGACATATATAAAATGAGTCAAGGGGCTTAGAGCAATTGTTCCATAAATATGAATGTAATTAAATAAATTTTTAAAAACTTGCCATTGAAAAGACATTGATTTGATTCCTAGTGAAGAAAAGGTCAGAGTTAGGTACATCTTCCATATTTTGTCCAATCTAGTAAAGTAGCTTTAACAAATATAATGAAAATGAAAACCTCTAATTTAACCAAAACTCCATTTTTAAATAAATGTATTTTAAAAAATATTTTAAATAACTTTTAGAAATGAAAATGGATAATATAAATTTAATTCTTTAAAATCTTTTTATTTTTTTAACCTATGTGACCAAGTTGTCACAAATAAAGTATGAGGCTTTCTTATTTTTCATATTCTTCTTATATCTATTTTGTTTATATTGTTGTGTTTTATACTTATATCATATTTCTAAGTTAAAAACCCTTCTCCTTTGCCTTGAACATTACCTTGCAACAGAGATTAAAAGAAAAAGAAGCCAAGTGGTAGAACGGGTAACATTTTCCACCAATTGTTCCTCCCATTTCTAATGAGAAAGAAGTATTTTTTTTGTTTTTTATTAGTCAAATCTTAGACATTGTAATGATGTCAAGTTTAATTTCAGCTTATTTTTCTTTTTGTTTTCTTTATTCAAGCAATGTGTCAAGCACTGTGCTGGGAACACAGAGCATACAAAACCAAAAGTGAAATAGTGTCTGCCATCTAGGAATTTATATTCTCCAATATGGAGAATGCTTGCACATGTAAACACACATACAAAATAAATACAAATGTTTTATAGGTTGAAGTGATCAAGGCATTAGCAGTTAATGGGGGAAGAGCACAGAGGGAGAGATCAGGAGCAATTTCACATGGAAAGACATTTTTTTGCTCATGTTTGAAAGAAACTAAGGATTTTAAGGTGGATATGGAGTTAAGAAAAAGATGCATGATCCAGGAGCACATCATAGGCATAGGGGACAGTCAGTGCAAAGGAAGAAAAATCTGAATGTCTTACATGAGGCACATCAAGAAGAAAATTTTGATGTATATAAAAGGGAATAATGCACCATAAGGTTGGAAAGGTAGGTTGAAATTGGATTGTCAACTGCTGTAGTCATTGCTACTAGTCCATACAACTCCTGCCATAATTGTGTGAATTCTTTATATTTGCAATTTCTTACAGTTCAGTAATGTCACATTACACTCATGACTATAATTAGTTTAGCTATTCTTCAATTTATAGACACCCACTTTATTTTCAGATCTTTAATAAAACAAATTACTACAATGAATTGGGGATTTTTGTTGTTGGTGGGGGTTTTTTGTTTGTATATATGAAAACAATTCTCTTTGACCTCTTTGGGACATATTCGTAGAAGTTGGTTCTCCAGGTAAAATAATATAAACCTTTTTGTCACTACGTTTTCTCATCTTTTTAATATCATTCATTTCTTGCTTATTGAGAAAGATTGAGTGTACTATTAAGTACTTTATAATTAGGAACAATATTTAATGTGATAGCTTTTGTTGTAGGTTCTTTCACACTCATTTTAATTTTTTTTTAAGTCAATATGTGAGAAGATTACTTTTTCTATGTAAAAATATTCAAGTGTTTTCTTTCTAAATGTATTATATTTCATTAAAGACTGTAATTTTTTTAGAGCATGAAATTATTGTTTTGATCAAAGAAGAAATAGAGGATGCTATGTATCAGTATTGCTAGAAGTAAATCCAAATTGGGATAGTCACCATCATTTCTGTATTTCTTCTTTGAGAGGGGTTGGTACTTGAACAAAGTTCATCGATACATAATTCTAAATTATAGTATTTGTTGTATTAAATATTCATATATACTTTCTTTTTGATTTCTCAATTTTGACAAAGAGGTCTTGGTTTAAAGATCAACTTATACTTTAAAAAATCCCCCCCCCAAAAAAAACTGTGACAAAAGCAACATTTAACAAACCAGAGACTAAACCAACATTTAACAGACAAACAAAATATCAATAAGTTGAACAAAATGCATTATTGGTCACTTTTATGGAAGAACAGAAAGTAGTCCATCATATCAGATAACAGATACAGCTGCATATGTGAATGAAACAACCAACAAATGAACAATTCTGTGTCATCAAAAAAAGAGTGAGAATTTTATATTCTACTATAGAAATTAATTCTTTGTTAATATTTTTTAAAACTAATAAGTTTTTTACAATGATATATCTGTATAATATTTATATTTACTCTTACAAAGACAAACTACTTACTTAAATTGTTCATCTTCTTTTTGCTAATTCTGTTTTTTTAATTATTTTGTCTCACTTATTGCAGCCCCTAATATGTTAAGTAATGATAATCTTTCAACTGCTTAAAAAATTATAAAATTCCTTAATGAGGTAATGCCTCAAAATTATGCCCATGATTATTATTAATTTTTGATATGTTTAATTACCTTAACATTAATTATGATAAATTTATATGATAGTTATTTGGATATCACTAATACAGTACTTGAGAATCTCCGTTATAAATTACTCTGTTAGTTGGCTCATTAATTTCAAAGCAATGTTTATCAACCAAGTCTTTCTTTGGATTTTTCAGTTTAGCGTAGGAAATTTATAGTTTGTTTAACATGCAAAAATGATGTTTTATTTAGAAAGCCTCAAAATCTGTCACCTCAAATAAAAATGTGTTGCGTGGTTTTTTTGTTTTCTGTAATTGAAGATTCATTGACTTTTTAAAAGTGAGTTATAGTTGATGACTTTTGTGTTTTTTTGTTTTACATCACCATAGTTTTCCCCAGTATCTTTCTCTCTCCCTGAGGTTATCCCATATAGCATATATACTTTAAAAAAAAAGAAAAGAAAGTAGAAAAATTAGCATAGCCAAGCAGTACATTGGAAAAAACTGAAAATATGTACAATTTGAAGCACTTGGGGGCTGCCTACCTCTGTAAAAGGGTATGCTGGCAATTACTCTCACATTTCTTTCGGGTCATTTTTACTCTTTATAAGTTTGCAGCATTCACTTTTGGGGTGGGTGTGTCTGTGTCTGTCTTTAGTTTTGATTATGTCATTTTCATCATTGTACATATTGTACCTTGGCTCTCCTTCACTTTTCATCAATTCATGTGTTTTCTCATATTTCTATTTATTCATTGCATTCATAATCTCTTACAGCACAGTAATATTCCATTACATTCATTTACCACAGTTTGTTTAGCCAGTCATCAAATGATAGACATTTACTTTGTTTCCAAGTCTTTGCTATCACAAAAAAAAAAGAAAAAAAACTGCTATAAAACTTTTCTATGATTATGGGGATTGTTTGCTTATCAATGACTTCTGTAGAATATAAGCCCTGCAATGGGGTCTCTGACACAAAAGATATGGTCTTTTTATTTATTTTATTTACACAATTGCAAATTTCTTTCCCAAATGGTTGAAACAATTCACAACTCTACCAACAATACGGTAGTGTACTTATCCTTCCACAACTCCTCCGCCACTCACTATTGTCTATACTATAGTATTATAGTAGTATTGATGTTTTAGGATACAATACTATAGTATCGATTAGCATTACTTCTAATCTTGAACCATTTGCAGGATGTGAGGCTCAACCCCAGAGCTGCTTTCACTTGTATTTTTATTGCAATTAAAAAAATTTTTATCTGTATTTTTCTCATAGTGATTTGAAACATTATTTTATATGTTGGTAATACTTTGAAATCTGTTTTAGGGGACTGTATGCTTTTCTTTTGACTATCTATTAGGGAAGGGCTTTTGATTTTGTAAATATTTAGACTGATAAATATATACACACAGAGTAGGTAGATAAGTATATTATGTATGCGTGCAATATCTATAGTGTGTGTGTGTTTGTGTGTTTGTGTGTGTGTGTGTGTGTGTGTGTGTGTACTATCTTAGATTCCAAATCCCTATCAGGGAAATATGAAACAAAAATTCCCCCCAGCCCCATTCAACCACTTCCCTTCTTTACCTAGGTGCAGAATTTTGCTCCGTGCAGAAGCTCTTCAATTTCATGTAATTATGTATAATTATATAACTATATCTATATCATAAAGTTATCTATTTTTCTTTCATGATTACTCCCTCCCTTCTTTGGAAATTAGTTTAAAAAACCGTACCCATAGTTATGAGAGATAAATGCCCTGGTTGTTTTCTAATATTTATAGTACATTCTTGAATAGTAAGATATCACAAATACTTATTATTGATATTAATTTCCATTTACATTATGGAATATAATATAAAGACTAATCAGACCATGATTGATGGAGTCTTTCAATTTCTAATTAACCTTTGGGTTCTAATATATCAGGGCAGTTTGTTAAAAGATGTTGTCAAGACTTTCTTTTTTTATCATGGTTTTCAGATATTCTGATAATTTTAAAATTATGTCACCTGACTCTATTTTATAGGTCAATTGTTTTTCCTATAAGAAAATTCACATTTTCTTCTTTTTTTCCTTTTTTCTTTTGTTTGATCATATCTTGATGTCTCATGGAGTAATTAACTTCCACTTGTTCCATTCTAATTTTTAAAGAATTCTGTTCTTCAGTATGCTCTTTTCTATTTGACCAATTCTATTTTTTAGGGAGTTTTGCTCTGTAAATTTTTGTTCATCTTTTCCCATATTATTGACTTTTTTCATGATTTTCTTGCATTACCCTCAGGTCTTTTTCTCAGTTTTTTTTTCCCTCTACTTCTCTAATTTGCTTTTAAAAATCCTTTTAAAGCTCTTCCAGGAATTCTTTTTGGGCCTGAGGCAAAACTACATTTTTTCTTTGTACATGTAACTTTTTTGACACTGTTGTCCTCTTCTAAGTTTATGCCTTGATCCTCCCTGTCACTAAAGTAAATTTTTATAGTCAAGATCCTTTTTAATTTTTTTTTTCCTTTTGTGTGATTAGGTGTTTTTATGTGAAAATTGGGCTCTGGTCCTGGATTGTCCTTTTTGCCCTGGGACTCTGGGTCTTGCTGCTGGCTTTCATTGTGATTAGCTGCTTTCTTTAATTAGGGGGTAGGTCACTATTCTTGCTTGCACTGAGGTAAGGGCCTCCTTTTTAGCCTCTCCTAGGTGCTGTTTATTGTTGGCCAGCCCTGGGGCAAGGCTTCAATACTGGTCATTGTGTGATTGTGTTGTAGTTATGGTTTGTCCTTAGTTCTCAAAGAGGACCATAATGTCATCAGAGAGATGAAGCCATGGCTTGCATTGAACTGGAATTGAGTGAAAGGGTGTTGTGAAAATTCACCAGCCTCACTTTCTCCTCTAAGTATTTATATGTTCTTTATTTCTTTAAGGAGTGTTTTGTAATTTTACAAATATTTTGCATGTATTGGTATGTTGATGCACAGATATTTTATACATTTGTAGTTATTTGGAATAGGATTTCCTTTTCTATTATTTCCTCTTGGAATTTGATATTAGAAATACATTTGATTTTTAGTGGTTCAATTTGCAGCCTGCAATTTTGCTAAACCTTTTGTTTCATTTAGTAGTTTTACTGATTCTCTAGTATTTTCCAAGTAAAGTATAATATCATAAATAAATAGGGCTAGTTTTGTTTCCTCCTTACCTCTCTTTACAACTTTATTTCCTCTCTTCTGTCTTACTGCTATTGCTAGCACTTCCAAAACAATATAAAATTTTAATGGGGAGAATGGGCATTCTTGCTCTACTCTTAAGATTTACTAAAGGAGATTGTGGTTCATCTCCATTGTATATAATGATTACTTTTAGTTTTAGACAAATACTTTTTTTAATATTAAGATTAATTTTGTTTGTTTCTTGATAATTTTATAGGTATGACTCTGTACCTTTGTCATCATTAATCAACATCTAATTTGAGGTACATATGAGTATATACCTATAGTTTTAATGGTTAGTTGAGATTTCAGTATTTTTAAAGAGTTCTAACTTCAATGTAAACCTCTAATCTCATTTCTTACCACTTCTCTACATGTAACCTATCTTCTGTAGAAATATTACTATTCAACCAACACACCTCATACCTTTTAGTCAAGCTGAAAATCACCAATCCCCAACATCTGCATTCAGTTAAAATTATACCAAATTCAAAATGTAGTTTGACTAGTGTTCTACTTAACAAAGTTTGAGAAACATAGGTGAGGTGTAATTTAATTACTTTATTAATAAATATAGCAAGTTATTAATAAGAGGATGGTAATTTGGCCTTTGCTTTTAAACCAAAGACCATCATGACTGTGAAGAAGTCAATAAAAAAGGATGGGGTTGTTACTTGACCAGAATCACACAGCTATTAAGTCTGAGACCAGATTTAAACTGATCTCCCTGACTCCAAGCTCAGTGCTCCATTCACTGCACTACGTAGCTTCCCTGCCTTGAATATTGGAGGCACTCACTTAGCATTTATCAAATGAAAGAGTACAAGCATGTTCATGAGGGGAATGTCTAACTTCTTAGGTTATTTTCTATAACTGTTTCTCTCCATACAGTTTGTATTTCATGACTTTATTTTGCTGAATCAACTTATCTGATTTTCACATCCATTTTTCTAAAGGGAAAGTTTGAAAGAACAGAACTTGAAAGTCTGTATCATTCTGAATATCACTGTGTTTCCTTCCAGCCTGTGACCTCATGAACCAAGGCATCTTGGCCCTTGTCAGCTCCATTGGCTGTACGTCAGCGGGATCCCTCCAGTCTTTGGCAGATGCTATGCACATTCCTCACCTCTTCATTCAGCGTTCAACAGCTGGGACCCCAAGGAGTGGCTGTGGACTCACCCGGAGCACCAGAAATGATGACTATACGTTGTCCATCCGTCCACCTGTGTATCTTAATGATGTTATTTTAAGAGTGGTCACAGAATACGCCTGGCAGAAATTCATTATTTTCTATGATAATGATTATGGTAAGTTAAATACAATTTCTTCATGAAAACATACCTTAAATCTTTGAGGATATTATACTTTTGGGTTACCCTCTGTGAAACTATTCATTGTCTCCTTACCACGCAACCAAGAAAAACTCATGTCTACATCAAACATCAAATTTTATGTTTTTGGTTAAAGTTACTTGGGTGGAAAAGCTTCACAGGAAATGCCAATATCTCATAATCCAATGTCTTAATGTTTTCTAATGACAAATTGTTGTTACTTCTGGATAGTCTCCTCATTCTCTACATTTCCCCACCAGAACAATTTTTTATATGAGTGTCAAATTATTACTTTGAGGCCTGAGATTTGAAATACTTTCAAATACAGTCAAAACCATTATTTAGCATGACCTTTGAAGAAAATCTTATCTTTTAACTTTCAAGTGTTTTTATATTTACTCTTTTTTTGTCATTATCATTCTTGAGTATATGTTATATGTATATATACACACACACACACACACACAGAGAGAGAGAGAGAGAGAGAGAGAGAGAGAGAGGCTGTAGTATTTAATTCTATGGGCATTTAGGCAGGGTTAACACAACCTGAAATTAAATTCCCCATAGAAGCCACAATTTTTTTTCACATTTAAAAGAATGTAAAGAAATGCATCTCTGCCCCAAAACAGAGTAGTCTTCTAACACAGAAGAAAGGAATCAAATATATTCAGTTCAGTAGGAATTCCTTAGGTACATAACATCTGACTGGCAATGTTTGTTAAAAAAAAAAATCCCAGTATTGTTTGGGCATAACAAAGCTATTTGGAACCAACAATAACTAATTTCAAATGCAAAATTAACTTGTTTCCTTTTTAGAAGATTTAGATTGTGCAGCTAGGTGGCAAGGTGAATAGAGCATGGGTCCTGGAGTCAGGAGGACCTGAGTTCAAATCTGGCTTCAGACACTTAGCACTTGCCAGCTGTGGGACCTTGGGCAAGTCACTTAACCTCAATTGCCCTGCCTTCCCCCTCCAAAAAAAGATTGTATTAATTGTCATACTATTTAGTTTCGATTTGATCTTGCTGTACCTCTAGAGGCAGGGATAAATCTTGTGGGACATTGAGCAAATCATACATATTTTCTAACTTTTAGATAAGCAATGTAGAATTTTTAATTTACTTATAAAGAATGGTGTAGGTATAATTTAACACATTTGATTGTATCTTAATAATTAATTTTTATATCACCTATGTGTTCTAATGTAGTAAAGTGAGAGATTATGAGTGGAGATGGAGTCTTCCAGAACTAGCCTGCTCTTCATACTGAGGCTAGACAGGCCTGGGAATCTACCACAGTATTTTTGGCATTTTCAATGAATAAGAATCAGAGAAAGGGATATTTTTTATGTCACAGTTGTTGTTGTGTTTTTTTTATGTAGCAAAAAAATTAATTTACAAAAGTGTGTTTACTTTTCATAATCAGCTCATTCTTGTACAAAGTAATGGAGAATTATTACATAAGAAGCATGAGACAAAAAGCGGCATTGACAGAACCAGGCACTAAGAGATTGACAGAATTTTGGAAAGTAATGATTAGGAACCCTGGTGGATTCTCAGCTAGTTTAAGCAAGTGGCATTTGTACTTGGCCTTAAATACTGAAAGGGCGGCATGGGGTTTTGGCCATGAGACTGCCAGTAAGCTTCATCAGTAATGCTTCAATCAAAAATCTGGGCAACTCTCTTTTGTTTTAACTACGGAAGGAAATCTTGTGTTTTTGTTATTTTATTTTCACATTACTAATGGGTCAAAAGAAAGTCACAAAGAGGCCTAAGTGAATAAAATGTACAATAAAAAATGATTGACTCATTAGTGTAATTATGTAATGAAACAAATCTAGTTTTGAATTTAATTTGAATTTAATATATATCAATAAGCATTAGTTATTTGTCCACGAAAACCATTGTGATATGTTTTATCCTGCATTCATGTTTACATTTGCTTCTGATCACATTTTCCCTGGAGACTTTTAAAATTTAATATATTTTGAAACTAATCAAGGAGCTTACATGCTTTACAATCTAGACATATTTACCATGGGTAATACTTTTATTGGTCGGTGAAGAATGTCATTATGTGAACTATTTAGACAACTCAAGTGTACAATCTAAGACTTTAAAGCTGAAAGAAACCTTAATGATCTTTTAATACATTTCATTTTGCACATATACTAAAAAATATTTAGATATACTTGACTATTGTTTCCTTGAGCCTTTTTTTTCTTCTAAAATTGCCGTTAATGTTTTAGAAATAAAATGTAAAGATAGATTATCTAAGCAATCTTGAGGTCTTTTTAAGGTTAAAAAATCCTATTTTTTTCTCCATTCTGATAATGAATTTGCTTTTGTCAAATAATTCAATTTATGAGTTATAAAAATTACTCTTCTGATAGCATTAAAATTATTTCCAGTAATATCCTTCTTTAATAAAGAAAATTTGCCTTTGGTATTTACAATAAACCTTGTTACCATGAAACTGGGATGGAGTCCAAAAAAAAATCAAGGTATTCAAATATATTGTACTTTGAAGGAGGCCTGCATCTGTTTACATATCAATTTATCAATGTCATAAGTTTGAAGTTCAACCACTAAGAATTTCATCTGACTTTTCTCTTGGCCATTAGGAATTAATTTTCCTTAGAAGAGTGATTGAGCACCATATGTACAGGGCATCACACAGACTGCTGGGGCAGAACTGTATTGATGTGCTGAAGTATTGATGAAACACTCTGCTTTTAAAACATCTTTCATGTTTTTAAAGTTCCCTCAGGCCTCTATATCCATTTACTTAGAAGGTAACTTTATCCAAAGTAATTAATTATGATTAAGACCTCAGTAAAAAATCTGCTCTAATCTCAATAAAAGGCAGCTAGGTGGTAGAGTGAATGAGTGCTGGGTTCACAGCCAGGAAGACTCATCTTTGTGAATTAAAATCTGATTCCAGACACTTCTTAGCTGTGTGACCCTGGCAAGTCACTTAACCCTATTTGCCTCAGTTCCTCATTTGTAAAATGAACTGGAGAAGGAAATGACAAGCTATTCCAATATCTTTGCCAATAAAATCCCAAATGGAGTCAGGAAGAGTTGGATATGTGAACGGACTGAACAAAAAATCTCAGAAAACAATGAAATTAAGAATCTTTGACATAAGGGAAACTGTGTGCAGTAGAAAAGACTGTAATCAGAGGACCTGTGTTGCAGCCCGGCTATTATGTTCTATCTAAACTTGGAAAAGTCCTTTAAGGACTCAAGGCATATGTCACATGCCAGAAAATCCTATGCTTAGCTCTCTGTTGCTCCCTATCTCTCTTTTCCTTCCCAAATAAAGTCTTTGAAATACCATCTAAACTAGATCTCACCTTCTTCTAAATCCTCTGAAATTGAGATGCTGTCCTCATCACTCAAATGAACTTCTTAAGTGACTAGTGAGCTCACTGCTATACCTAAAGTCAGGAAGATTTGTGTTCATATCTGTCCTCTGACACTTAACCTCTGTTGGCCTCAGTTTCCTCATCTGCAAAGTGGGAATAATTATAGCACCTACCTCACAGTATTGTTGTGAAGACAAGATGTGATAATAATTCTGAAGTGCTTAGCAAAACTTAAGATGCTTTGTAAACCACTATTACTATGACCACTACTATAACTACTACTACTACTACTACCACT